>JAWQFY010000074.1:0-64083 GCA_037055185.1 Capillidium rhysosporum
TAAAATTTAGATATTTTATATACATCTATAGTTTAAAGTATTAATTTTGAAAATTTATATTTTTATGTTTTTTATTTAAAAATAAACTAAAAAATATTGGTTTTATTTATGCAAATGTAAAACTCCTTTTTAGTCAGTTTATTTTTTATTATATTACAATAAATTTAAACTTAATTAATACTAAAATTTAATATAATACTTATATTATTATAATAAAACTATAATAATAGTTTTTTAAAATTCTGTTTTTTTATTTATATTTTCTAAAATGTGATAGAAAAAGGATTTTACATTTATGTAAATGTAAAACTGCTACTGTATTAAAAGCTATTTAAGTTATATAAATTTAATTTAATTTTTAATTATTTTTTAATAAATTAAAAAATTTACTTATTTTAATGTTTATATTATAGCTTTATATTTAATTTTTTTATTTAAATTTTGCTTACTATAATTTATATCTATTATTAAAATTATAAACTTTAAAATAAAGCTTTTAAAATTATTTTAAGTTAGTTTTTTGCTAACTTATTAAAGTAAATATAATTATTTTTTAAAAGCTAATATACTTAAGTTTATTTTAATATAGTTACTAAAATTAATTTTAGCTTTTTTAAAGCTATATATTAATTAATAACTTAAATTAATTATATAATTTATTTAAAAGATAAAATTTTTAAATCAGTATTGTTAAAAAAAAATCAAAAATAGTTTATTTAAATATTAATATCTTTTTATTTATAATTAAAAGCTATAAATACTTAAGTTTATATCTATAAACTAAAATTATCTTTTAAAATAATAAATAATAACTTTATATTATAGTTTATAATATTTTTATATAAGTTTTTATAAAGTAAATATAATAATTTTACTTATAATATATAATTAAGCTTATAATTATTAAGGTATTACTATTTAAATTAATATAAATTTAACTAATAAGTATAATAAATAGTGTACTAAGTTTTTAATTTACTAATAGCTACCTTGAATTAAAAATACTTTTATTTAAAGTATAATATTTATTTATTACATTTATATAATTAATTTTATAAATTAAGTTTATTAGTATAAGCAAATTTACATCTTATTTTATAAAGTTATATACTTTTATACTAAGCTTTACTTAGTAAAATAAATAGCTTTAAATATATAAAAAATAGCTTTAAAAAAAACTTATTATATAAAATAAGCTAAATTATACTTTAAATATTTTTAAAATTTAACTGTAAAGTATTATAATTATATTATTTATTTAATTTAATTACTAAATTATATATATAGTAAACATATTATAAAAATCTAGTTTTTTATATTTGAGTATTTATTAACTATAATTTAAAAGATAGAATTTAAGTATTTACTGTTTGAAACTTTATTTTTAATTTATATTTTTATATTTTAATTATATAAAAACACTATATATATTTATAAATATTAAGATATTTTCTAACTAAACTAAATTAATACTATAATAAATTTATAAATATGTAGTAATTTTTTTTAATTTTTAATAGTTTTTAATATTATATTATAATTTTGTATTGTAAAAAAAGGTAATATTTTTATTAAAATTATTATAAAAGTTTAATTAAAAAGTACTTTAAGTAATTTCTTTTAAAACTTTTAATTTTTAATTTAAAAATATAGAACTAAATAGCAAAACAAACTAATTATTAATAGCTTAATAAATTTTTTTAAATTTTTATATTATTTAAATATACATTTACAAATATTAAAAAGTACTTTCTAACTAAATTTAACTTAATAAAATAATAAAGTTATAAATATTTAATAAAAAAGCTTAATAAGAAAATAATTTTTAATGTTTATAAGTATAATAGTACTACTTTTAATATATACTTAGTTATAGTAATTTCTATAGTAATTATTAAAAAACTTTATTAATACATCTGTTTAGTAAATACATTTAACTAATAATATTTTATTTTTAATAATTTTTAGTATATAGATATATCAATATATATTATATTTAATAAGTATTAAATATAATATTTTACTATTTATAAAATAAAAATTAATTTAATTAAAGTAATTAAAGATACACTTTTAAAAATAATAGTTAAATAATTGGTTTAAATATAAAGGTCACAAATTATGAAATTGTTATTTAGCTAGGAAAAGTAAATTAATTAAAAGTTATTATATTTAGTAAAAAATTATTTATTTTCTATTTTTATAGAAATAACGTTTTTCAAATTATATGGATTTATAACTGATAACTTTATTTAGTAATTAATATTACAGTGTAATAAATAATAAAAATAAGGTTTAAAACTTTAAAAAAACATTAAATTAGTATAATTTACTTTGATGCATTTTAACAGTATATCTTAGTTTTTTTTTTCTTATAGAATAGTATTAACAGATATGTACAATGTTATATTAAGTTTATATTAAATTTTTAAAGTAAAATATATTTTAAGCACACAACTTAATTACTAGAAATAATTATAATTTGAAAATTTGTTCAACATTTAAATTATTTACAAACAAATTTTTAATAAATTTGGTTTGACTAAACTGTAAAAATTTTAGTTCCAATTTTCAGTTAAAGCTACTTAACTTACTTAGACACCCCGTTTGTACACTGCTTCAAATAGTAATATATTTTCCCATCCCTATAATACTGTAATCGGATTGAACTTTATATCTAGCGTCCATGTTGACACCCTCGTTCCTCTAGAGCGGTCCAATTTATTGTCAATTTGTATTCCGAACGGCTCATATCTTAAATCTGTTGTTCCATCAATTAATAGAAGTGCTAGCTTAAAATGAAAAATTAAAAGTTTATTTATAAACTAGAGTACTCTGTAACATCCAATTTACACCAAAAGTGGTGTAACTCAAACGTTGGTTCTGACTAAAGTTTAAAAACCACCGTAATTACCCGATTAGGCAAGAGGCGTTTTAAATAATCTAGAAGCTAGTAGCTAGATTTTAAAGTAGTTAAAGTTTGCAACAAGAATTACCGCATGAAGTAAACGAGAGGGACGAGTGTTTATATTTAGAACACCCAAAACACTTAAACTAAAATAGAACTAATCCATTCGGTCAAATGCGTTTAATAACAACTTATTTCGGTAATACACCCCTCCAATTATATGTTAAGCTTCAATCAAATGCACTTAAAACTAAACTCCAGTATAATTTATACAGTTATCTGCTGACAATTTTACGGTACAATTAGCTCGAGTTGATGCTTCATTTGAGCCAAAAATTTCAAATCGGTTCCAGCCCGATTCACTAAGTTTCTGTACAACGAGCATCATCAAAATTTTAATTAGTTACAAGATTATCCCAAATTTAAGTTGCAGAATGATAGACCTAGTCGCTGTGTGGGAAAAAGTACAAATATCAAACTGTAAATTTAATTATTACGATTTCACAATCCAACTTGAAAATAAGTTTATTTTATCGGCATTCGTTCAAATATATCGCCACTAAAGAGCATTTTAGTAAAAAGGGAACTACCGAACCTTTCCTTTTCACTTTCACTTGCGCAGCCGTACCATTCCAATTTTCCGTTAAATTTTAAATATGGAAGTTAGTTACCGGTTTCAACCGATATCCATTGATATTTCCTTTAAACAACAACTTACACTAAAACGAATCGATTTTTAATGCTATCTAAATCCGCTTAAAATCAGGTTCCGATAAGTTTGAACAAACATCTAAATCTATCCCATCCCGGAGTAACAGTTCCATCACAAGGTTAATAGTTTTGTATTCAATTCTATCTAAGTTAAAAAAAACTGGTAAAGTTTAGTAAAAAAGAGCTTAGTCCAAACTGTATTGCAAACATTTTAGGTAAGTTCGGAATTGTAGGTCCTATTTGGCAAGTTTCTGTATTAATTCTTTTCAAGTTTTAGTTGGTTTTAAATAAAAAGCATTTCAAAACAAGTTGGAATTGTTACTTTCGGTAAAAAAGGATTCGGATTTATATTTCTTTTAAACCAACTAAAATAGCTGTCATAAATAGAAAATTTAAACGTAATTGGATAGCCTATTCCAATTTAAATTAGGGTGAGTTTGAGTCATATACTTAGGGGTATAAATAAATACAACAAGCGAATCAAAGGGGTTATAAAAATAGCAAAAGGTATAAAAGGCAGTGAACCATCCGAACTTAAAAAAGCATCTTTTATTTATAAATTAACTTGAACTTTACCAAACTTTATTACCTATATAAACTAGTTACCATCTATTAAACCAACAACAACCAACAACCAACAATAAACAATACGAAAATGATAAACAACAACCAACCTTTAGAAACTATTAAAGCTAGTCAAATACTACAAATCCCTGATGTTAGGTCGGAACCTAGCTCTAGAAGGTCCAGTATCTGTTCCGAAGCGAACAGTTTTAAATCAAGTAAAGCAGTATCGTTCAACGAACAAATTACTTTCCGGTCTTACCAAGCTAGTTTTGCTTTACCTTTAGAAAGGGAACAATCTTTCGAGTTGATGGCTCCTCTAAGTCAGTCTACCAAAGTGATTCAAAAACAAGTACCTTATAAATCTGGAAACAAACTTACTAGAGCTATAAAAAGCTTTTTCGGAAAGAAAGATAAAACTGAATCGGTGACTATTGTAGTAGGATAAATTTACACTAATTAACCTTGTACCGTTCTATCTACTAACTCTATTCTATATATTCTACGAATATGTATTGTATACATACTTTTCTAACTACCTAACTCCTCTCTGTTTTGATACTTTACGTATCTCTGTCTTGTCTATACAGTTTTAAAGCTAAAGTTTAGCCTATTTACTATTGCTGTTAATTTGAATTTAACCTATTGGAAAAGTATTTTTTTATTATAATTAAAAATCTTTGAAACATATTTTTTACTAATTTTTATCGATTTTATTATATTATTCATGCTGGAATGCAATTTGGTAACATTTATTTACTGCTGGTGTGGCTAGTAACTGTAAATACTTTGCCACACCTTCCGATTCACTTTTACCTTCTATAATTCTAGATTTTTAACAACGGTATACTTTTTAAGTTAATAAACCGATTGGTTGTGTACGTTAATCACTTTACGATTTAACGATTTTGTTTTTTATTTAACCTTTTCATTTTTCAGCTCTAACTGAAACAGTATTGATTCCAATTTTTTTTTTTTTAGCGATTGAAAAAGAAAAATTTTAAAATATTGAAATCGGAGTTAAATGGAACCGACCTTTACAAAGAGTAGGGACTCTTCTTAGTTTCAGTTACTGTAAGCAACAGTGGCATTATTCGAATTGTTTTTAAGATTTTCTAGTGGAACTACGCTTTTAAGAAGTTCTTTAACTTTTATTAGCGGAAGCTTTAGGAAGAATTTTATTTTAAATATAAAGTTCTTAAAACCAACTTCTTAAACTCCACTTCTAATTTTTAGAATTACAACTACCCCTATAAGTTATTCCCGAATTAACGAATATTTACCCAGATTTTTAAAAAAACTTAGTTTTAGTTTTAATGTTGATAAACGTATGTCAACGTCGCTCTGCTATATAAAAATTGGTAGCAGTCCCGGTCCTACTTTAAAATGTACTCATAACGACTGTAATTTTATTAATGAAGTGAACTTCCTTTTTTTTTAAAACTAAATTTTTTATTAAGTATAATCAATGCATATTTTCAACAACTATTAGAAATATATTTTTTCTTTTTGGAACCAAAACGTTAAACTGTTATCTAATTAATATAAAGGTAGAAGGAAACGTAAGCTAGCAAAAGCTTTTGGAACGGTACAGCCGAGGAAATAAGGGAAAAGGAAACGTTTAGATAGCTGCTCAACTAGTTAATTTACGGTTTGTAAAATGAGACATTTTAGATATAAAGAAAATTTTTACTAGTTTGAATAGGGTTGAAAGTAACTATTAGAGTAAAAAGAACAAAAAAATCCGTTGTTTATAAGTTTAAAATTAAAAAGGAAAAGGTAATAATTAGAAAATTAAAAAGAAATTTTAAACAATATTAATTTGTACGTATTTAAAAAATATAAGTATATAAAAGTAGCTAAAAATTTCAATAATAAATTTATCGAAAAGGTAGTTTGAAATAATTATTTTGATACAACATAATTTAGCTATACTAAGGTATTCATCTGAACTAACTTTTTATAGATTGAAATTAGATAAGGAATATTTTTAATTTTTAATAGGCCTAAAATGAAATTTATAATTTTAATTTTATATAATAGATCAATTAAATATCTAAATATATTTAAAAGGAAATTGTAAAAGATTAAGTTGTGATAAAAAAGAGTACAAAAATATTAAAAAAAGAAGATCTAATTTTTTTAGTTAATAATTTTATCTTTAAAATGTATTTTAAACTTAATAGGAAATCTAAAAAGTAAGCTAAAGTAGCTAATATTTCAATTAATGTTATATTAATTTTTTATACTATATTTAAATAAAACTAATAGTTATTTTAAAAATATATAAAGTAGATAACTATGTATATTTGTATATTATATATAGCTACTTATTTTTAAAACAGATATACTATTTTTAGCTAAAATAGAATATAAAGACTAAAAGAAATAAAAAAGTAATTAAAATATAATTACTAATTTTAATAAAGTTTTTAATTTAGAATTAAAGTTTAAAAGTAGTAATGACTAAAAGGTTTATAACTAATTTAATATATGTATATTAAATAATTTTTGTTTTAAATTAAATAGCTATTAGTATACTTTTTATAATTTTAGGTTAAAAATAGAAAATTTTATATTAACTATTATATTTTAAATACTTAAAATAAAAAATTATTAATAATAAAATTTATTCTAAAAGTTAATTAAAAAGCAGAAAAATTCTATTAAAGTAAAATTAGCATATTTTAAGCATATAATTATTAGTTAAATAAAATGATTTTATTTTTAAATAGCTAATTTTAGTATATTTTTATACAATAAAAATAATTAAATTACTTTTTTTAATTTTTTTAAATTTCTTAGTTTAACTTTAGATTTTTAGTTTTTTTTAAAAGTTTATTTTAATTTTTATATTATTATCTCACCTATTTAATTTTTTTATAATATTTTTAATTTAATATAATAGATACTACTTTATTTTCTTTTTATTTAAAACTTATTATATTATAAATTTAAATAATTATATATTATTATATTAAGCTTTATTATTTATTAATTTAACTAATTTATAAAATTTTAATATTTAAATAGTATATATATATAAATTACTATTATTTAAATAGCTTAAAAGTTATAAAGCTATATAGCAAACTTTTAAAATAAGTAAAATAAAGACTAACTTAGATAGCTTTACATTTAATCTAATAAATAGTAATTTAATTAAATTTATAAAGTAGTTAATATAAATTATAATAAAATTAAGTATTAAAAATACAATAAATAAATATTTTTATTTTAAACTTAGCTTAGTTAAAGTATAAATAGTAATTAAAAGTAGCTAAATTAAATATAATAGTAATAATAATATATATTTTTCTAATATTTTTAAAATTAGTAAAAGTGTAGCTATTTAAGCTTAAGTTAAATTAAATTATAATTGTTAAAAATAGCTAAAATAAAAATAAAATATAAATAATATCTAAATTATGTATAATAATAAAAATAAAAATAAAAAAGTTTTATATATAACAAATAGCAGTTAATTAATTTTTAATAGTTTTTTATTAATTAAAAATTAAAAAAATTAATGCTTTTCAAAGCTAAAGTATATTTTTACAAGAGTTTAGCCTTATTAGTTAGCTAAAATTTATAGCTTTTTAGCTAAACTAAGTAGAAAAATTAGAGCTAAAGGATGAAAATAGTTAACTTAGTATATTTATAACTTAGATAAAATAAAAGATACAATACTTTTAATAAGTTGATTATCTTTTATTAAATTGGTTATATACATTCTAATTTTTTAATATATAAGTGCTTACCAAATTAAAATATATTTTATTTACATAGTATTTAAGTTATAAAAATTTTAAGTATATAATAATATAAGTTTTTAAGCAATTTTTATAATTAGTATACTATTATACAAATATGGAAAATAAATTATCTAAATTTATTATTATTAAATTTATTTAAAGCTTAATTGGTAATACTAAGGTTTTAAACTTTCTATACATTTAGAAACTGAAAATATATAACTTAATAATATATTTTTTTGTAGTGGTCATCCTTTTTAAAATTTAAAAGCCTAATAACTTTAAGTAAAATACAGTAAATTTTAAATAGCCTACAGACAAAATTTAGTATAATATTTCATTATTAATTTAAAATTTTATACTTAATTGGTTATTTAGTAAATTGCAATCAGCTACTATTTAAAGTAATTGATTATAGGTATACAAATTTAGAAAAAAGTAACATCCAATAATAAAATAAAAATTATAACAGAAATAAATGCTTCTGTAACAAAAAAGGAAGCTTAATAACTTCTACCAAAGAGAGCATAACGTTTAGCTTTGTTGTTACAAGCTACGCATTTGGTGATACCTACTTCGATCGGATTCTGGGTAGGTTGTTCGAAGGGAATACATAGAGATTTAGCACCCATTGAAAGGACTTTTTCGTCTTCAGGTTGACTTTCAACTTCTTTGGTTTTAGCCGAGCGCTCTTTGATACTTTCTTCACATATAACTTCTTCACACCAAGGGGTGAGGATTAAAGACTTGTTGTTGAGTGCTAGTACGAAATCTTCCCATCTATAGATTTGTTTGACGTTGGCGTCGAGTACCTGTTTAGCTTTGGCGTACATGTCGTTATGGATTGTATCTAAAAGCTGAGGGATGGTGGTTGGAAGATCGGCCACCAATATCGATGATTTGATATCCTTGTCACGACGTACCGAGAGAGTGGACTGATTAACTAAATCTAAGGGTCCAACCTCTAAACGTAGAGGTACACCACGTATCTCCCAGTGGTTGAACTTGTACTCGGAGGTACAGTTTTCACTAAGATCGGCCTTGGCACGGATACCAGCTTTCTTCAATATTTCCAGGATGTCATTAACTCCCTTCTTAACGTCGATATAGTCCTGCTTGGTGGAAGTAACTTTGAGACCGCAGGGGATAGTTACTACCTGGATAGCGGCTACCCTAGGTGGCATGACGAGGCCCTTATCGTCACCATGCACCATAACCATGATACCGATGGAGCGAGTAGAGATACCCCACGAGTTTTGCCACACGTTCAATTTCTTAGCATCTTTTTGCTTAGCCTTTTTGCGGTCCAACTTCTTAGTTTCTTTGTCCTTGGCCTTGAAGTTCAATTCTTCAATTTCCTCATCCTGAATTAGATTGAGATTCGACTCATTAATTTCCTCGTCTTGGACCGAGTTGGGGTCATCAACTTTGATATAGAACATCTTAGAGAAGTTCTGACCTAGACAGTGGGAGGTAGCACCCTGAATACTGCGACCGGTGGAAGGAATGTAGCTTTCGCAGGTGGTGGTGTACAATCCACCCGAAAACTTTTCTTTCTCTGATTTAATCCCTTTTATTACTGGAACAGCCAACAAATCTTCGTAGATCTGACGGTACAGATCTAAGATCTGCATCACTTCGGCATCAGCTTCTGATTTTGTGAGGAAGGCACTGTGTCCTTCCTGCCATAGGAATTCACGGGTACGGATGAAAGGTAGGGCGTTTTTGAACTCCCATCTAACTACCGAATTCCACTGGTTCAGCCGTAAAGGTAAGTCACGGTGACTGCGGATCCAATCGGCGTAATAAGGGTACATTATAGCTTCGGAGGTAGGGCGGATGGCTATTGGTATATCCAAATCAGAGGAACCTGTTTTAGTAATCCAAGCTACCTCCGGTGCAAATCTTTCGATATGGTTCTTTTCCTTTTCCAAATTTAATTTGGTTACGAATAGAGGGAAATAAGCAGGTTCCACTCCTAAATCAGAAATCTCTTTGTCGAAGAAGGCTGTCAGAATACAATTAGAACACAGAAATAAGAAGTTGCTTTACCGGTAATATGCTTCCATACAGAATAGGACCAGGGACGGTAAATATAACATCCGGAAACTCCTTCATAATCTTGAATCATCTCACTTTTTTTAAGAACCTATTAGCAGCTATAATTAGCACAACCATACTAATTTTTTAATTTTACTTGTCTATACCATTCGGAAAAATCTTCATCTTTTTTAACATCAATGCCGACCTTAGCAACTAAAACATGTAAGTAAATAATATATATACGCTTTTAAAATTATTACCAATTTCCTTTCCTTCATCTACCTTCTTAGGTTCAGGCAAACTATATAAAAAAATAAGCAACAAAAAAATAAAAATAAAAGTTATACTTATTAATAATCTGTGTAGCTTCTTTAGTTTCAACAGTGACAGAGGCAAAATCAAGCTTGGTAAAAGTAATTTTATTTTCGTTTAAAAATCCTTTTAACTCGATAACTTTTATGAAAACAGTTTTATCAAAAGCTTCAGCGTGGAAAGCCAAAAGTTTATCGGATTTCAACAAAAGAGTATCAATGAATACGTGTATGTTATCTTTTTGTTCCTCTTCCAAATTTTTGATAGCGAAAGGTGAAACTATTATTAAAAAACAATCCATTTAGACCACTAAAATATATTTAAAAACTTACTGAAATATTTTTCACTTTTGAAAAACTCAGTTAATAAGTCAGCTGAAGCTAAACGTATACCTTTTAAACCTTTATCCTTAACTAAAGCAGATAAAGTGCCGATACTAGTGGATTCTAAAGCTATAACCATAACTGGAGTTAGTTCAGCGGTCACAGCAGTTTTAGATTTGAAAATTAAAGTTTTGGTAAGTTCGAATTCACTGATTGCTTCTCCAGACTTTTTGATTAAAGCTTCACTCCAAGTGGATGAAGTAGTAGTTGGATGTGCTATTACCTTTGTAAAGTTCAAGAAAGTCATCCTATTCTCTTAACAGTTTCTCTATTTCTCTATTTTATGTCAGAATAGACGATTTCAATGTCTTATATATTTTTTTTCTTTCTGGTGAATTTTGTCTTTATTTATAATATTTTCTGCTCAACTTTCATTTCTATATAGTCATGTTACTAGAACTACAAGCTCGACTTAAAGTTAAATATGCTGCAAGCCAGAATGAGTCTTATTTAGTTTTAATAGGTATAATATAGAGTAACAGATTCAATTCCCAATAACTCCAAATTATAGCGGGTAAATTGGTGATTTAAGTTCCTTGCGGTCAAGCCAATTTGATGGTAATGGAGTCCAGGGAAGGGCAAACAGCTAGAAAAAAAGACGGTCAGTTTTTAATCCACTTATTTTGCCTGAGCATCAGATATCTATCGAAAAGCTTTTAAAAATAATTAAAAAAGAATCAAATGTTCCTATAGTATCTTAATTTTAAAACTGAACCATTAAGTTTTAATATAGTAATTTTTTTTTGAAATCCAACAACCTAAACAGTGAACTTTCGAAAAATTCAGTATACGTCAGACGAACTAAATAAGTGCTGCGGATTAATTCTAAAGAAATTGGATCGGGACGAGGCGGACAAAAGCAAAGAGGTGGAAGAAAAGTGCATTAGAAAAAGCTAACAACTGAATAACCACGCAAAGGATTGAACCTGTATCTCCTGACTAGATGGCTACATGGTTGGCTACGAAGTTACACTGCCCAGTCAGGACAAATAGTACCTATAATTCTAAGACTGAAGAAAAAAAACATGATCTATTAAAGATAAATAAATTTAATTCACTCAAATCCAAAAAGCTACTATAACATCTTGAAATCTTATACCTGTAAATAAAAATTTAACTTTTAATTCAATTTAACGATTTTTATACTTTATTAAAAATTTTATTAAACTAATTAATTTTAATGATTTAAAATATAGCTAAAACAAATAAGGTTCACTTTAAATTAAAATGCTCAATTTAATTTTCCTAAAAAATATATTAAAAAAAATTATAGTGGCAAGCATACATTTGCATAAATAAAATATATACTTTTTATTCACATTTATTTTAACAATATATGACAACTAAAAATTTTGAATTTTTTTTAATAGTATGTTTATAATTAGTTGAAAATTATAGTAAATTTAAAAATTAAATTCAAACTTAGTTAAAGAACAATTAAAACAAGTTGCTAAAAAGACATATATAAATTTCTACAAATACATTTCTAATTTATTCAGTTTATTTATATTAATAGCCAAATAAATTTAAATAAAACTATATAAGTATAATAAATATTTGTAATAATTAAGTTTTAAAAAATTAAAAAATTTTAAAAAAAGTAAAACTAAGCATAAAAAATATACTAATCTTAAAAGTAAATAAATAAAAACCTATAAATTAGGAGTTTTTAATAATATATATAATTTTTTACAAAGCATTTAATTTTTAATTTAGTATACTAAAAGCTAATTAAAATTTAAATAGTAAAAAAAGTATATATTTTTAAATATTATATTTAGCCTTTTTTTAGCTATGTATAAAGTAAGATAATATAATATATTTTTAAAGTAAATATTTTATAAAAATAATTTAAGCAAAATTAGAGTATAAAATAAAAACTAAACTCTAAAAATAATAAAAATTTTAAAATTAAACTAATATATTTTAAAAACATTAAATTAAAAAATAAATTTAAGTAAAAAAGTTAACTAGTATTTATATATATATAAACAAATATAATAATTTATTAGCTATAAAAAAGTAATAAAATTAATTACTAGTAATAAAAATTAATAAAAAATAAAAAATATTAAAATATTATAATTAAATATAATTTAAAATAAAAAATTTATTATTATAAGTAAATTTACTAACTATTTTATTATTTATTAAAATTGTAATATTAAATAAATTTATTTAATATAAATTATTATAATAAGCTTAATATATTAAAAATATAAATTATACTATCTTAATTAAAATAATCTTAAAATTATTATTTACTTTTAGCAAATATTAAAAATTTTAGTTTATTTTTTAATAAATTTATATATATTATAATTTTAAAATTAATTCTAACCTAATTTTGGCTAAATTTATTATTATTATAATTATAGTAAAAACTTTTAAAAGAATTTAAAAAAAGTTTTCAAATTTAATTAAATTAAATTAAAAAATTATCTTTAAGCTAAATTAAGTTATATTTTAAAGTATTAAAAGCTATAAGTTATAATATTAATATAATATTAATAAATATTATTTTTATTTACTAAAATAATAGATTTTATTATTAAAAAAAATCTTAAATATAAGCTTAAATAACTAAAAATTATATTTAATAGTATAATATAAATAAATAAACAAGTATATTTTTAATAAATATTTTTTTATTATTAAAAATAAAATATATTACTTTTAAGTATATTTAAAAATTTAAAATGTTTAAAAATAATTATTTTAGTTTAATATAATTTCAATATTTTTTAATAACTAAAATTTAGATATTTTATTAATTTTTACTATATAAGAATTAGTTTAAAGTTATAACATTATTATTAAAAAAATAATATAATATTATTAACAAATTTAGTTTTAATAAGTTTTAAAAAAAATTATTAATTTTATTTAAATAATATAAATAATAATAAAATAGAATAATTTTAATTTATAGTAACTTTATTAAATAAGCTTAAAATAAGTTATATAAAATTTTTATTATAATTGTTTAATAGTTTCTAATTAGTTTTTATTATTTTATATTAATATATATTATAATTTATAAAAAAATTTATAAAATTATACTTATATTTTAAAAAAAGCTAATATAGTAGATTTTAAGCATATTTATATAATTTTTAATATTTAATAGCTTTTTTATTATAATTAACTTTAAGTTATTTAAAGAAATTATTTTACTTTAAATATTTATTTTAAATTTATTAAAATTAGTAATAATATTATAAAAATATTTTCTATAATTTAAAAATAATTATTTTACTTTAATTAGTTAATATATATATTAAAATTATTATATATAATTAAATACTAGTTTTTAAATTAATATTGGTTTAGCTATATATTTTATTAGTGAATATTCTATAATTTTTTCTAATTATTTTAAATAAGATTAAACTTAATTTAATCTTAGTTAATATTAAATTTAAATATTATACTTAAGTTATTATGCTAGCTACAATATTAATTTTTAAGTTTTGATTAGTTATAAAAAAATAGTAATAAAAATTAAAATAAGCTTAAAATTTTTAAAACTAGCTATTTTAGTTTAGAAAATAAAAAAGTTTAATTATTTTAAAGTTTTAAGACATTAAATTAAATTTTTTGGTAAATTTTATAAAAATATTATATTTTTCTTTAAATTATTACTAAATTGAGATAAATTAGTTAAAATATAAATTTATAAATAATACTATTCTAAAATTTAATTAACTTATTAAATATATATATAAATTAATATTAATATAGCTAACTAATAAGATTTTAACATAATTTTTAATAAATAATTTGGTTAAGATTTAATTTATACAGCTTTTAAATAACACTTTAATTGTAAATTAATTAAAATTAGTAGTTAACTTTAAAGATTTCCTACTCAATTTTGCTTCCCAAAGTTTATGGAGACTTTGTCCTATACCAGTTATGCAACTGAATAGAATTATGGCAGCAATGTCATCAATTGGTGTTGATGGATTAAATTCTACAAGTATTTTATCCAATTCTTAAAACTAGGTAAATCTAATCTATTAAACAAAAATATCCAAAAAAATGCAATTATTTCAAATTCAAATATGTAAAACTTCCAATAGCATTAAGATTTTATTCATTTAATACATCACTCCACGTAGTAAAAAATTTTTCCAGCCGAAATAATAGGCAAAAGGCAAAGCTAATCCACATACACTTTCATAAAGTCACTAATCCTCCCCATCCGAAAACATATATAACTCTATGGGGTCCACCTGGCCTTTATTTACCATGCTGTTTTTAGTTTTAACCGGTGTTATAAACTTGGATTCCAACCGAATTTTCTTAGTCGTTGAATTTGGTAATTCAGCCCTGCCTTGGTTGATGTTATCCACCATTTTTTGCATATTTAGGTTACTTTTCTACACATTACAATTCTATTAATTCAAAAAAATAATATCTAATTAGCTATGTACCGTTTTCTCTTTAACTTTGCGGTTCAAGCCTTTCTAGAAGGTGGTGATGGGTTAAATATTGAATAAAATGATAATTTATACCTGAATACGATTAGCCGGAGCCTTAGTAGATTTTTGCTTTTGCCTTTTCTTGACGATCTGTTGGAGAGCCGCATTCTAATAGTGGAAATTTTATTAATTAGATTGCTCATCCTTTATTAAATCATTAAATTACTTTGGATTCTACAGCAGTATCCACCTCAACTAAGCGATTGTAATAAAAGTTCAGTAAAGCATATTAACAAAAACTCCGGCAAAATTACCTTGGATGATCGACTTGGTGACGTCGGTAACCCCCCAGTTGTAGAGGAGCATGGGTTTAACACTGGGATTAGCACTAAACTCTCTTTGAAACTTAGATCGAGTGACGTAGCGGGTGGCGGAGGGTAGGAAGTCTTTTTCATTGGGTTTGGTGGCTTCTCCATTCTCTTCGTCAGTAGAGCTGTTGCCGAGGTGTTCGACTATAACCTTTCGTTTCGTAGATTTTTTGGTAGCTACCGATTTCGGTTCATTTTTTGGTTCAATGTTAGGTTGTTTCCTTTTCCCCGACTTCCTTTGAGTTTTGCTGGGTGCTTTGTTAAAGGAACTGAAATCCATTTCCTTTTTGGTAGAATACATGGGCCTGCGTAAAGGTTTAGCTCGACCTTTCTCTTTATTTAAAGTAGCTTTGGGTTTAATTGGGAAAGATTCTTTAAAGGCGTCGTTATCCGAGTCGGAGTGGGTATGGAGCCCTACAATACGACCTATAATTAAAATATTAATTCCAACCTAGAATTTTAAATAATGACTTTTGTCAGGACTGGTTTCTATACTTTCGCTCTAAAAATAAATATCAACTAAATGTTTAAACTAGCAATACTAACCGAATCCTTTTGTATCGTTAATCTTTCCAGATTCTTCGTACGACTTTTCAATTTCGATTTAGTTAATAGTACATCTTCACTAGTAGACGTGTTATTCTAAAAAAATATTAACAAGACGTAAAATCTAAAAATAGTAACTGAATCAGTTTGTAGTTTTGATTTTTCCAAGCTCTTGGCATCCTTCTTCAATTTCGATTTAGTTAGTGATATCTTTTTTTCAGTAGTATTTGTTTTAGTTGGTGACATTTCAATTATATCCTTAGTATGTTCAAAAATAGAATTAGGTTCCAAGCTAAAACCTGCGATTCAAAAATTTTACTAAGGTATTGCAAATAAATTAAGTACTTTGATGAAAGCTAGTTTCTATATAATCACTCTGTTATACAAAAGGATATTAGTTATATAAAAATAAAAATAAGTAAAAACCTGATCTTCGTGTATGTTTTCTAACTCAGCTTCAACTATCTAAAAAAGTAAATAAATAAAAAAGTAAATAAATGGAATGTTAACTGGATTGAATTGAGTAGAAGTTTTTTGATAAACTTTGTCGATAACCTAAATAAACAAAAATCAATTTTTAAAAAAAATAAGCTAAATGATAAATATTGTACTTTAGGTACAGGAGTATTTAATACTAATTGATTAAACTTATCTTCAAATCTATCTTCACTAATCAATCCACTACTACTGTTAAAATTTCGACTTGATTCCTCGTTAACTTTGATCCCACTTTCCGAAAACTTATCCTTCTTTAACTTAAAGTTAAATTTGTTAGTAAGTAGACTTTCTTTATCTATTCTGGGTGTAAAGGTGGGATAACTATTATTAAGTTTATCTTTTTGGTTATTGGTAGTAGTACTAGTATTATTAAGTTGCGGTGTGTTTCTTAAATTTTTAAGTTGATTAAGATGTTGTATTGCAGGTGTTAGTAAATGGTTATACTTGTTGGAAAGTAGATCTTCCTTATCGAGTTTCGGCATCCTTTTTACAGAAAGTTGGTTTTCCCCGCCTTTTTTTATCGTATGCGTTTTAGACCTGTTGCAAAATTACTTTTAGATTAGCTAATTTCACCAACCTTTTGACATTTAACTTGTAGTTGTAATATTGAACTATATATTGCAGTTACTGTAAATTTATAAAATATTATACTTTAATTTGTATAAATTTGCAGAAACTGCAAAATTGAGAAAAGAAAGTATCCAGTTAGAAATTAACTTTTTAAACAAATCCAATTTAGAAACGAGTTTAAACCAACAGGAAGAAAGACCCAACATGAGTACCAACAATCCGAAACTAGAAAGTGCTAGAGCTAAGTTACAAGCTTATTATAAGTTAAATAAACCATCTAAAACCGACTTGGACAGCGAGAATTTCGATGCATCGCAATACCTATCCACTACTTTAAACACCAAAACACTTGTTGAACTGATTGAATTAGATAATGGTTTAGTGACTTCAATTAAAAGTTTGGATAGTGACCGTAAGAACTTAGTATACGAAAACTACTCAAAGTTCATCAACGCCTCCCAATCTATAGGTTCCATGCGTACCAAATTAAAAGAAGTTAGTAGTAACTTGAACTTAGCTAGTCAAAAACTACAGGTCATAGAACAAGAATCCAGTTATATTAATGATAAACTTTTGGATAGTAAAGTTAATTTAAGTTTGTTGTTTAAACAGTTCACTACAATCAAACAAGTACATTTTATTTTAAAGTTACCTGAACTTTTGAATAAACTTGCTAACTCAAAAAGTTATTTTAAACTTCTCAAGTTATTCGGTGTTACTAACTCTATGTTGAAAAGGTACAGACATCTCAATTTGTTTAAACCTATTGAACTTGAATGTCAACATATTGTCGACAATTTACAAATGGAATTAGTAAGAGAAGTTCATATTACAAAATCATATCAAGAATTAACTAATACCTACCAACTACTTCTTATGATCGATAGTAATAAGAGTGAAGAGTATTGCCAACATTATTTAGAATTAGTTTTAGCTAAATTAAAACTATCTGATAAAGAAAGTCAAACTATCGATAGTAAGTTGGAGGCTTTAAACAAAGTTGTATTTTTAACTTTCTCAACTTTTATCAACCCTGATATCGAAAAATATAGTTTAAAGAAGGAGATTTGTAAACAACTTGAACTGAATGTTTCCGAAAGTTTACAAAGTTACTATAGTCAGTTTATACAAATTAAGTTAAGAGAAGATGATGTTGATGGTGATAGTACTAATCAGTTACGCCTGTTTAACGAAATTTTACATGGCTTGTACCGATATCCCAACCTACTACCACCGGTAAAAGATAATTTAAATACAGTAGATTTACTTATACCTACTAAACAATTGCTGTTAAACTTAAGTTCAACAACGATACAACCTAAATTTAAAGATGTATTAACGGCTTTACCCAACTACTTATCTACAACCACTACCAATGCACAAGTAGAGCGAAGTGAAGATGTTTATTTGAAGGATCCCGAGAAGATGCTGACCGATTTAATCAACTTAGAAAACTATTTAATCCAGCAGTACATCGATTTAACTACCAACTTACAAACTACCTTATTTAAAGATAATAAAATATGGCAACTAGCTCAAGCTTCCCAACCAATTAGGAATCAGTTACTACAGTTGATAAAGGAGCATTTCTTCGAGTTGGTCGAACTTATAAAAGTTACCGATAAGAATACTAATAAAATGGAGTTAAGAAGGATTGTGTTGGCACGGTTTTTGGACGATTTGGGTGATAACTTGATACCTACCGTATTACCTGGGTTTATTGGGCTAGGGGGTGAAGACGGTACCCCTAACTTTAATAGGTATAGTGATGAGTTGAATAGGATGGCAACCCAACTTAAAGTAGATAGCTCAAGTTTGGCTAAGAGGCTGAGATTTGGGTTTACGTTCCACTTGGGTAACAATTCGGCTGAGTTCGTAGTTGAACCATCAAGCACTGGAAAGGGAAAGTTGGACTGGAAGTTGGAACAAGTTGTAGTCAAGTTTAACTTCCTCGAACGAGCGCTGCAGATGGTGCTACCTCCCTTTTCGGAGCTGGAGTTGAACGGAAGTAGTTCTCGAGGTAAATTTGAATCCTTAACCTTTATATTTAATCAGTTCTTTAGGTTCGGAATCTAGGTCAGGTAGGAATTCTTATTCCATGGTTAACGGCCGTAAAATTTCTATAGCTAATACTTACCCCTTCCCACCGCCTACCACCCATACCCCTATAGCGAATGCAAGCAGTACGAGGAATGAGAATTCGTTACTACAAACTATCACCCAGCTTTTCCATACCGACGTAATTGTCTATAAAGAGGTAGATAACGATGTGGATTGTGTGCTTACTCAGTGCTGTAAGATCTTTTTAAAGGTATTTTGGAGCGCTGTTTTTATATATTTATATTTTAAAATTAGAATTTAGACGAGTTGTTAAGATTCCACCATTTGGATCTGGACAATCTGTACCAAGTCCACGTTGGTATAGCTAATTTCAACAAGAAATTACCCAACGCCCTACTCGGTAAGAACGAGTTAACCCTTCTAATGGATTCTATAGTAGAAACTTCCACCAAAAGATGTAAACAGATCGACCATTTTAATAAGGAGGTATTTAGAGTTTTGAGGGTGTTTTTACTGAAGCTTTTTTTTATTTTAGGAGTTGGATTTGAGGCTTGCCACACTTAACTAGCTTTAATTGAAACTTGATGCTGATTGGTCAATTTGTAGTTGAACATTCCTTTTTGGTATAAGGTTTAGATTTTATATTTTTAAATTGGATTAGTTTGTATAATTTTGAGAGTTAAGTAGATTTAATTTTTAAATTGGTAGTTTTATATTAATTAAATTGATGTTTTACTTAATCTGGAGCTGATTTATTTGATACCTTTTTTAAAAAAATTAAGATAGTAATTTCAAACTATTTTTATTATTTTAAAAAACATTCAAATTAAAATTTGAATTATACTAGTGCTTATAATTAATTTTATAAACTAAATTATACTATAAAATTTTAGTATATTAAAGAATATAGCTATAAATTATTTTCTTTAACTACTTAACTGCTATAAATAAATATATGTAGATAAAGTAAAAAGTGTAAAATTAACAGTTTATTATTATTATTGGCAGTTTTTTTATAAAACTGTATATATATAAATTTAAGTAAATTAACAAATAAATAATAGTTTTTAAAATTAAAAGTTAAATTTACTTATGTAAAGTTTTTAAAAAAATAAGAAAAATTAAAATAGCTGAAATTTAGTAGTTTCTAAAAAAAACCTAATTATAAGTATAAACTTTTACTAGTTAAAATTAAAACAGTTTCTTTTTTATACAAAGTTAACTTAATTTTAACTTTAATTATTTTGTAATCTAAAATCAAAGTTTAAATTTTTTTAAAACTAATTTAAATTTTAAATTAAAGCTTATAATATAACTATTTATTAAATTATATTTTAAAACTAAAAATTTAAACCATTATTTTATTATTTATTATTTATTTATTAATAAATATTTACTTTATCATAAAATATTAGATCAATAGTAGCTAAAATAAATATTATAAATTATATTAAAGATAAAAAGCTAAGAATTTATTATATTTTTAAACTTTTAATTTTCTAAACAATATAAAAAAATATTTTTAAGCTTTATAATTTAAAATTTTTTATGGTTATATTTAAAAATATAGAATACAAATACTGTTACTATTTTCTATAAGTTAAAATAAAAATTTTATTTATATTACTAAAATGCTTTAGAAATATAAAAAAAGTTAAACAAAGCTATATATTAGAAAATATTAAAAAAAAATTAAATATAGAAAGGAAAAATACATATATGCTATAAATTTTAATATATACAAGTTATAGAAACTAAAATTTTATAAGATTTTATCTTTATCACCTTATTATAAGGTTATAATTTGTATAAATTTAGAATATAGTTTGCCAAAAAATCACTAATTTTTTAACTATTTTCTGGAAAATACTGAAGTTTATTTTCCAAGCTTTCAGTATGCATCAGGCAATATCTTGCCTCTGATAGCTCTTAATGTTCTCTAGGCAAATTATTTAATCCCCTTTTAAATTTAATTTTTGTAAATAAAGTACTCAAACAATAGACTTTCCAAAAAAAGCTATGTAAGTTCTATTTACCATTCATTATATATATTTAATTTTCTTTAATAAAATGAAATTTGAATTAAGTTCAATTTATATATGAGTAGATGTAAAAATATAAATACAATTGATAATATTGCCGAAAAATATATCAACATTTTCGATGTTTTTGGTAGGACATATTAAGTTAAAATTTTTAATCAAGATTCTATCTAGAAAAGTAAAAAAATAATCTAAATAAACTTACATTTTTATATTAACCTGCTCAATTTTATTTATAATAAGTTAAATTATTGTTGTGTATATCAATCCTAAAAGTTTTCTTTTTCTTCCAATTCATAATTCATAGAACCATCTCTAGGTCTATAATCTACACCCATTTTCTGAAGTCTATATTCTACTTCATCGGGAATTCTACCCTCAACTTGAATCGCATACAATCCCGGTTTACACTTACCTTAAGTAGAAATAAAAGATTAAGTAAATAAATAGATTTAATTTTTTGTAACACTTACGGACACGCTGCCATTTAGCTACCCAACTATTACGAATATCAGTAATAACTATCATTCTTAAAAATAAATTAAAATTTAAATGTAAGTTTTATTTTACCCTGTAAACTTCGAAGTGGTACAACTATTAACTTTATCAGTAGAACGAGCCATATGTAAAAGCTCTTCACAATTCGTACAACCCTCTGTTTTAAACTGAGCATAATTCTTGTTTACAGTTATTAGTTATCGCTGAATTGATTATTTACTCTTATTAAAGAACATAATAGGCAGGCTCTAAGTTGGGATTTTTGAGGTGGTAGAATAGCCAACATATCTTCTTTTAAACTCGACATCTTAAATTACCTGCTTTTTATAAAAAGGTTGCTTCTAATGCTTTACTTTAGTTCTAAACTTATCTTTAAGTTTACATTTCATTTATTGGTTTGAAATTTAGAACCAATTAGAAATACCTAAACTCGATATAATCTAAGTTTTGAACTTGAAGTTGGGTATACGTAATTGAGAAGAAATTTCGATTTGATTTTTAAATAAGTTAGATATCCCAAGAGCTAGAAACATACCTCAGTTTATACAATAAAAATTTATAAACAGGAATAGAAATATTAAATTATGGAAGCGCAGGTAACCAAATAAAATTTAATTTAATTAAAACTCATAAATTATTTTTTAAAACTAATTAGGGCCAACAATTTAATTTAGCAGATGCTGCCGCCAACGATCTTTATTTAAAACTTAAGAATCTCGAATCTCAAATTGAATTTTTAGAGTTACAGGAAGAGTACATAAAGGATGAACAGAAGAATTTGAAACGTGAGATGGTAAGAGCTCAGGAAGATGTAAAAAGGATCCAATCGGTCCCTTTGGTCATAGGCCAATTTTTAGAACCTATCGATCAGTTCAGTGGTATAGTGGGTTCGACAACCGGTTCTAACTATGTAGTACGTATTTTATCCACCATCGATCGTGAACTTTTGAAACCTAGTGCTTCAGTAGCTTTACATCGCCACAGTAACGCACTAGTTGATGTGTTGCCTCCAGAAGCCGATTCCAGTATTACTTTATTAGGCGCTGATGAGAAACCCAACGTAAGTTACGCCGATGTAGGTGGTCTAGATATGCAGAAACAGGAAATTAGAGAAGCTGTAGAGCTTCCTTTAACTCACTTCGACCTATACAAGCAGATTGGTATTGACCCCCCTAGGGGTGTTTTGCTATACGGACCACCTGGTACCGGTAAAACTATGTTGGTAAAGGCTGTTGCTCATCATACGACTGCCTCATTTATAAGAGTTGTCGGTTCTGAGTTCGTACAGAAATATTTAGGTGAAGGACCAAGAATGGTTCGTGATGTGTTTAGGTTGGCTAAGGAGAACTCTCCTTCTATTATTTTTATTGATGAGATCGATGCTATAGCCACTAAGCGTTATGACGCCCAGACTGGTGCTGACAGAGAAGTACAGCGTATTTTGCTAGAACTGTTGAATCAGATGGATGGTTTCGATCAAACCTCCAATGTCAAGGTAAATTTATATATATATTAATTATTTAGTTTGTAATAGGTAATTATGGCCACTAACCGTGCCGACACATTAGACCCTGCTCTACTACGTCCCGGTCGTCTTGATCGTAAGATTGAATTCCCTACCCCGGACCGTCGTCAGAAACGTTTGATATTCTCTACCATCACCGCTAAGATGAATTTATCCGACGAAGTCGATCTTGAAGAATGTAATTTTTTTTCTACCCTATAACGAACATCCTGTTAATTTTTATTTAGTCGTATCTAGGCCAGATAAACTTAGTGGTGCTGAAATCGCCGCTATCTGCCAAGAAGCTGGTATGCATGCGGTACGTAAGAACCGTTACGTCATCCTTACTAAGGATTTGGAGAAGGGGTACAAATCCAATGTCAAGAAAACCGATTTGGACTTTGAATTTTACAAATAAATGGATACGTAGAATTAATCTACATAACTTTTTGCTTTTTCCATCGAATAGGTTTGAAACTTCTATTTATGCTGCTTAAATTTCGGTGCCTTTCAGTATGATATTTTAGGGTAAACATAAACATTTTTATAGCTTTGTTTTTTACTTATTTTCAGTCAAGTCAGGAATTTTAAATAATATTCCTTAAAAATACATTTTTTGGTGTTTATTTCATATAAAACATTTAATTTTTGATTATATTTACTTGTTTTAAAATCCCTTACCACAGAAGTTGACATATTAAATGTTTAATATATTTTACAAATTGATTTGTTATTATTTAATACCTTGCTTCCACATATTTGACTTTGTATATTTTATGTATGTTTATTTTGGCATATACCGTATTTTAGCTATGCTCTTTTTATATTTCTGTACAAATTGTTGATATTAGATCTTGTTTTAAATTTTTTAACATATTTTGTCTTACGTAGACTTTTTATTTATCCAATCATATGTTCTTAAAAGATATATTTGTGCTAAGTTGCTTTTGACTCAAATTTTGAAATTATTTTTGTTTGGATTAAATCAGCTACATCTAGCTAAATATTCAACTTTTATAAACTATCAGATTTTCTATGACTACTGAACAAATCTATACCTTTCAAAATCAATTTAAAGTTGGGTATCCAATTAACAAATTGCCTATATTCGAACTCAATTCGGCGGAACTAGTAAATAATATTGAAGCTCTTAACTTGACTATTTATCAAGTATATATAAAATTGAGTTTATGTTTATATGGATATCTTTTATTTAGTTATTTAAGCCAATTGAGATAGATGAAAATGTTAGATATTTACCAAGCCAACTATATTGTAAAAAATTTTTAAAGAAATGGATAGATTTATTAGAAAACAATAAGGTAACAAATATAGTTTAATGTGTTTAATTTATAGAAATTTAATACTAGGTTGATGTTTTAGAAGACTTTTATGAAATATATACCGAACTGTTAGCAGTTAATGAAGGTTTTAATTTTTACATCAATTTTAAATACTTAATTTATGCTATTTAGAAGAAGCTTTTATTTATAAGAATTATCTAATAAACAATAACAACAACAATTTTGAATTAATAGTTAAAGAAAGTAATAGTTTGATCGTTGAGGGTACAACGGGATTAAGAACTTGGTAAAGCAAAATGTTTAAAAATCCATTTTTTTTAAAAGTTTTATTTTCTAGGTTAGCTAGGTAAAGTATAAATAGATGTTGATTCTTCTAATTTATAAAATAGTTTGAAATTGGGAGATTACTTATTGACTAACTCAGGTACTGAAAAGAAAAGAAAAAATTTTAAATTGATTTAATTGAAAACTTAGAACTTATCCGTAATAAAGAGGTGTTAGAGTTAGGCTCGGGTTGTGGATACTTAGGTAAGCAAAATACATTTTACATTTGTAATTAACTTATTAAAGGTCTGCTGATTAATACTTTAAATCCAAAATCGACAACTTTAACCGACTTTGATTCAAATGTGTTAAAATTGCTTAATAAAAACATATCCCTAAATAAATTAGAAAAAGCTATTGAAGTTAAAAGTTGGAATTGGCTGTCGTTTGCTGATGATCAAGATGAATACTTAAAAGATATCAATTTAGACGTAATAGTTGGTTGTGATATAGTAAGTATATTATATTAGCATACACATTCATATACTTATACGTTTTATCTTTTGTAGACATATGAGCCTGAACTTTTAGTATATTTAGTAGATGTTTTAAGGATATGCTTCACCAAATGCAAACTTGAACTAATATTATTGTCCTGTACAAAACGAAATCCTAAAACTTTTGATTTATTCATGGAATTAATTGGTAAATATTAATGCCTAAATTGAACTAAACTAATCACCTTTAACCATGTAGGTAAAGTAGATGTTTGGAATGTAAATGTTGAAGTTATTGAAACTGAGCAAAAAGTGATGTATTATATTGAAGATCATTTAAGTCAAGTATTTTTAGTAAAACTTACCACCAAATAAAAATATTGTTTAAGTTTTAAGTAAAAGTGAACAAAGAAAGTGAATAGTACTAGACTTTAATTATAGTTGTATAAATTAGTTATAAAGCTAATTAAGGCTAAAACTTATATATTTAATTCAAGAATATGCCTAAAATTATAATATATTTTTTGTTAATTAGAATTAATAAAGAAATATTAGAATATAAATTTTGTTTTATAGAACTAGTTTAATACTTTTTTATCTTTAATTTTATAATAAGATTATTCTAAAGTTTTATTGTTTTCTATACTTATACAGTAAGTTCTAAATTGTATATATTATACATTTGAAACAAAGTATAAAGGTAAGTTTAGCAAATTATTTATAGAATAATATATTTTATTAAACTAATTTTGAACAAATACTAATAGATGTTAATTTATATACTTTAAGTTTTTTTATTAAATATTTATATTTTACTAATGGTTGCTTATATTATTAATTATTAATTATTCATATTTAATTTTTAATATATATATATAGTATTTAATAATTAAAATTATAATTAGTATTTACTTTTATTTTTAAAATTAATAATTTATAAAGTAGCTATAAATGTATATAAAAAAATTAAAAATTAAAAACTATAAAAGTATTATATCTTATTTAAATAAATATTATAACAGCATTTTTAAAAATATTTTATACTTAATTAAAAGTTAAATTATAATTAATTTAATATATTTTTTTTTAAAGTTTTTGCTATTTATTTAAAATAATCTATAAATTTTATTTGAAAAAATTTCTTATTTATTTGCAAATTATTAACATAGTTACTATATATTTTTGAAATAGTTAATGAAAATATATACCTATATTTTATTAATATTTAATTTTTGTAAAACAAAAACTTATTAACTTTAAATAGATATATAGTTATATTATACTTATATACATATTTTAAAAAAGGTTATTTAACTTTAATTTAAGTTTAAATTAAATAATTTTACTATTTAATTAGCTTATTTGTTATTTAAAAAATATATTAAAAGCTATTAGTAAAAGTATTATTATAATAAAAATATATATACTTAATTTTTACTAATATATAAAAATATTTTAATAAAAAATATTTTAAAAATTTAATACTTAAGCTTAAAAAAACTAATTTACTAATGTTTTTGAAATATTTAAAAATATTATACTTATAAATCTAATAAATAATTTATAAATAATTTTTTAAATAAGTAGCTTAAGCTTTATTATATTTATATTATTTAAATTAAGTTTAGTAATAATATAAGCTTATTATACTAATATTATTAAAACTATAACATTTTATTATAATTCTATAATTTACAAATATATATATAAAAGCTATATATATATATTTTAATTTTAGTTAATTTTATTAACTTAATTTTTTTTGCAAAAATTTAAAATTGAAATCAGCTATTTTTAAAAGTAGCTAGTTCTATATTTAATAGTTTATAATATTTAGCTATATAGTAATAGTCTATAATTATAATTATATTATTAATTTGTAATAACTAAAAGCAAGTTAAGTTTTAAATTTTAATTAATTATATACTAATAATACTAAATGTTAAAAATATAATAGTAAGTTAACTTATAATTATATACATTGTTTTTTTATAATTGAATAATATAAAATATTATATATAATTTTTCTTTCTTCTATTTTAGATAAAGTTACAATTTCTACAATTCAAACCTCTACTATTTATGTTCAAGTTTTTAGTATATGTAAGCACCTAAAATAAAACATTTATAGTGATATTAATACCTTAGATATTCTAAAAAGAAAAAACCATCTAATTATATAATAAATTATATTGAAATTTGCTATTATTTGATATATTCAATTAATAAGCCAACACATAGAACTAAAATAAGTGCTTTTATTTGATGATAGATTAAATATTTATTTCCCACCATCAAAATCTATCACATTTATATCTTTAAACTCTGTATGTAGTTATAATTAGTTATTTATAGTTTTATACCATATTCTAATTCCTAAAATTTAAAAGTTAATAATGAAAGTGTATTTGGGTTAAAAACAATTTATTAAATAAACATAGCATTTTAAATAGAATTTGATATGTGGGGTTAATGGTATTTTGATCATAAATAAAAAATTATAAGATTTATTATTTATTAATTTAAAATAAAATATCATTTTGTTTAACTTAATAATTTTTATATTAAAATATTGTTTTATTTTCATAACTCGTACGTATCATGGGTATTCTGCTATAATTATATATATTATTTTAATCTCTGATACCCTTCAGAAATTTAGGTAGATACTAAGTGATAAAGTTAAAACCGTTAGCATACTAATTTGCTTTAAGTTGTTTGCTGAAGATAAGCTACCAGGCAAGGAATTAACCTTTTTAGCGTAGAGCGTGCTACTGCTTTGTTGAATTGAGCTTGATGATACACTACTTTGTTTAGTTGAACTTGCTGATGCACTACTTTTTTTAGTTGAGCTTGCTGATACACTACTTTGCTTAGTTGAACGTGGTAATTCACTACTTTGTTCATCTGAGCTTGATGGCATACTACTAAGACTTGATTTTACAGAACTGTATGAACTGAAGCTTTCACTGGTATGGCTAGAAGTGAAAAGATATTTACTCTCCGTAGCGGTAGGATAGGATATTATCGGTGTGGTTGAGGGTAGATTGATCAAAGTTGTAGGCTTTGAGATCAAACTTTCTGTGGACGTGATTTTGCTCACGTAGGCTTGTGTAGTGGGTTGAGAAGTTGTTATTTCGGGAACTGGAGTAAGTGTAGTTGTCAGTTGGCTTGTTACCGGAACAAGTGTCGACTGGCTACTGCTTGGATAACATTTATTTCTAATCGTTATAGTGACTGTTTTCGTACGACATTTGTTTGCTAATGTGCACAAACTAAACATCGATAATAGAGTCGAGATTAAAAGGATGTAAATTATGTTGAGTTTTATCATTATAAAATTTGATGTGAGTATCGATTCTAAAACATAAAAGAAAGTAGTTCGAAATGTCAGAAACTTTTTCTCGAGTTCAATTATTGAATTTTCTTCTGGTTGGTGTATGGATAAAATTGAGGTTTCGTAAATTCGATATTACTTTAATTTGAATTACAATTATTAGGTTAATTTATGACTTATTTAATTATTACAAGTTACCCTGGTTACACCCACTTCTTTTTATTTTAAGAAGCTTTTATTTAGAAATCTATATATAAATACAAAAAGCAAATTTATGAGTAGTACAGATGATTTCTAACAAAAGCAATATGCCTCAGGTTTTCTTCTTACAAATGGTTCAAAGGGACCAGCCTACCACCGGAAAAATTAATCTATAAATGTTAGAAGAGTACATACTATTTATATCTATGGAAAATTATGCGTTAAATTAATATGCATATGTTTAAAATAGCCGATTCTTAAGAAAATATATATAACTTTGTAGCTGTAATAAGCTTTCCATTTTTGTAATACATAAAAAATAAAAGGTTGATGGATTTAAGCTAAACTTATATCCATTTTTCATATAAATGTAAAATTAAATTTATTTGCTTAAGCGCTATACAACCGTTTTCAATAATAATAGTTTTTACGACTACACAGTTATAATATCAAGAAACGATAAAAATGAATCTGTTAAACTTATACTAAATTATTTGTTTAGTATGTGGAATAACTATATTCGAATCAAGCTTTATAATACACTTTAAATATATTAAATTTCGGTTAAATTAACTCAAAAACGTAATAGTAGACAAATTATATTAGCAATATTCTTATGAAACCTATTAAGTTTTATTTACAGCTAAAAAATCCATCAACTTCGCTATATAGTTAATAAAGTAAAATCCACCAGGATAGCTTAAAACAGCAGACCATTAATAGTTAAAAGTTTAATCTATAGTTAGTAGAGAGGCAAGATCCGGGGAATCCGATGTTAGTTTAGATATGAGATGATGGGCCAAAGTAAGGTGTAGTCTCGCCCATATATCACAAGTTTTGCTACTCAAATCCGATTCAGTTATAGAATTTACGTTACTACTACCCTCGATTAAAGGTATTTGTGTTTTAAGCCAAAAGTATCCTTTCTGTAGAAGTTGAGCTAAGCTGGATGGATCGGGATGGAATTTCAAATACCGAGCCAAGAAGGCCAAGCCTAACCCAGCCAGTGGAATTATTCGAGGTAAGATCATCATGCTAGCTGCTTCAGTATTTGAAGAATTGAAGTGATCCTTACTAAGCTCGCTACTACTTATTAATGCCAGTTCAATGACTCTTGCTGAGGCTTCTAGTGCTAAAGTTAGCTCAGAGCATTTGTACGGGTTGAGTAGAGTAGGAGATGGAGGTAAATCATGATCACTATATATGTGTAAAATCATATGGCCCGCAGCACGGACATGTGAATGGTATATGATAGTGATGTAGCACAAAAGTCTAGTTGAGACGACTCTATCAGACTTTAGATGTCCTGCATTTTTTAGTATGGGTTGACCAAGCTTAGTAGCTAAATCGCAAAATCCAGTACGCAGACATAGAATAAGATGATGAATAGAAGCAAGTAACTCCTTCGAAGTTATTTGTCCTAGTTGAATACGATTACGTAAGGATTGCATCTTGGTGAAACTCCATGTTTCAAGTAAGAGAGCATCAGACATCAGAGCTAAAGGGTTATTAATCCGTTTATGTATAAAACTGGAGCGCGACATGAATCCATGAGGAAAGTCACACCTAGGTGTGCCGTCATACTCCCATTTGAATCTGGATGATATGCCGGGTATGGACCCAGAAGGTATGTTCATACGCCAAGAATGTGCGCATGTCATGTATTTAACCGCATTGTACGCTAAATAACGTTCTTCGATATCTACTGGGCTTAGATGTTGTCTTTTGGGGTTGAGGTGAAGGCCCAACATATACGCCATGGATAGAGCTAAACAGTGGGATGATAGCAATGAATAAGCTAAATTACTTTTACTACGATTATCATCTCCACCAGGAAAAGAGAAATGTATGGTTAGTAAAGTTTGTAACATGCCTAAAGATGGCCTGTGAAAGTTTAAAGCTAATTCTTTATGTGCTAAAGTTTGTAAGTACCGCGAAATTAAATTGGCGTCACAACCTAAAGCATCCAAATCACGCTTCGGAAGAAATCTAATACCACTAGCTTGTAACACAGAAAGAAGTAATCTGGATCTTGATTTGGAATGAAATAACTCTTTGTTAAACAAGGGCATAAAGGGATTAATTAACTCCAGGTGGGTGTTGACAGCTTTATTCAGTATATGATCTAAAACGGAGTGATTTACTATCCTAGGAACAGTTTTGGTAATATCGTAACAGTTCGAAAAATCTAAAGGATTAAAACTTGTAAGAGTGTTAGATTCTTTTGCAAATTGTAAGAAAAGATGAAGTTCGGATTGGTTAGGGTTGGGCGAATTCGGTAAATTAAATACAACATTCATCAAATATCTCTTCCAATTTCTGTTAGCAGGCGCTTTTATTACACGATAGAATTCACCTATTAACTCGCGATGAGTTAAGATGCTCGAAACCGAACTATTCGTGGTAGCTAAGGTATTTGTAACATCCGTGGTTGTCAGTGATAAATCTAATTTATTATTGAAACTATAATAATCTTGATTAATTTCTTGTAAATGAGGTAAATTAACTCCTGGCGATGGGTTATATGAAACTGAATTATAACTAAAGAATGGGAAATTGACTTTTCTTTCATTTCGTACCGTATTTTCATTTTTATTCTTCTGTCTCTTATTTTTATCCAAAGCATATCCAACTTTATACTTCAAAATTATTTTAGAGTCGTTTTCATTACTAGTTGAAGTTTCACAAGTGTTAGTACATTCATTAGTAAACGCAATTTTATCAGGCACAGAAGAAACCTCCTTTTCGTTAGCTGTAAAGGCGAATTTTTTGGTTAGTTGGCTAAAATCACGGTTCTTTGCTTTTCTCTGCCTAAATACACGCTCTCTTTTACATTCTTTTTTAAAATCTAAGCAGGTACTACAGGATGGAAGTAACTTGTCACATTTTTTTTTTTGGACATAACAAAAATCGCAACTATTCTGTAAAGTTGGTGTTAAGTTCTGTTGGACATTCTTAGTCATTGCCTAAACAAAAGTTTACGTTAATACTTTTGAGCTAGGTTGTTGATTTAAGTATCAATTAAATTATTAATAAATATTATTTTTAAAAATGGAAGTAAGTACTAAAAAATATACATATGACTTTGGATTATATTTGGAAATCTTAGTACCTTTTCTTTAAACTTTTGAAATAAGTCTGTTGGCTTTAAGTTTAGTATTCATTTTATCAAATAAATTCTTTAGGATGTTTTAATTTAAATTTAAAATTCTGAGTCCTGTTTATTTGATTCAGCTAAAATATATTACTCCAATAATAATCTAAGCTATGGGTGTTCGAAGTAACGTGATAGGGTATTTTATGCTAATGGCACATTAACAACCTAATAAATTAAAGACTCTATAAAGCTTTTCAAAAGTTTATTAAGAAAAGGATCATCAACATCTTTTTACACATATAATATAGAAATATAACGCAACATAAAATAAAGTGAATGTGATTTAACCAAGCTTTCTCAACAATAAGAAAGCTAACATCAATTTAAATTATAATTAAACGAGAAATAAAAAGTCAATTAATTTTGATTAAGTGCGAAAAAATCAATTAGTAATAATAAAAGAATAAAAATAAATAACAGATGAATACGAATAATTTATTAACATTAAAATTAATTGAGAAAAAAATGATTAAAAAAATTTCTAATATAAAATAAAATATTTTTAAAATATTACATTTTTGCTAAAGTATTACTCTAAAATATATTAAATATATTATAGAAAGACAGTATTAAGACAATGTAGTAAGTTTAATAAGATTTAAACTTAATAGTAGACTATAAATAAGAGGATAAATTAGTTTTAAAGCATATTTAGTTAATAAAAAGTGAAAATTTTAATTTAAACTTCAATAATTTTAATAAATTAAGATAAATGTTAATTGTTAAAAAGAACATTTCAATTTATATAATATGTAATATAGATAATATATATAACAGTTAAGAAAAAAAATTGTAATAGTTTTTTGAAAATTTAGAATTTAAATAATATTATTTATTATATTAAATATAAAAAACTAGCTATAATATACTTAAAATATAAAAATATAAAAATATAAAATAATATTATCAACAATAAGTATAAAATAAAATAAAATATTACATTTTAGTAGCTTTTGACTAATTTTTTTATATTTAAAAAATTTATTATATAAAAATTAATATAATAGTAATAATAATAATAAATTTATTTTTTATTTTATAAATTAAAAAATTAAGATTTTATTATATGTAATTTATATTATAAAAGAGTAAAAAATAAATTAAGTTATTAAAAATATTAATAGTAAAAAATAAATAAGTTTAATAATAGCTAGAAAATTTAATTAGTTAATTATTAGTTCAAGTATTTATAATTTAAATTTCTTATTATATATTTTTTAAATATTTTAAAATTTAAGCTTTAAAATATATTTTAATATAAAATAAATTTTATATTATCTTATATATTATTAGCTTATAAGTTTTACTAGTTTTAAAATTTAAAATTAAATAATAAATTTATAAATTAAATTATTTATAAAAAATAAATAAAAATATATATTATAATAATAAGTTTATATAAAAATATATTTTATCAAAAAATATAAAGTAGTAAAACTTAAAAATTAAATTAAAATAATTAAAAAATTTTAATTTTTTATATTTATTACTTTTTTTTAAAAATTAAAACTTTAAAATATTTATATATCTAATTTAAACCTTTTATAATAAATTTTACTATATAATAAATATATATGTATTTTTAAAAAGTTTATAATTTTTAAATATAAATACTTATTTAAAATGAAAAAATAATTTTAATTTTTTTAATATAAAATTTTTAAACCTACTATTATATTAAAAAAAATCTATAATAAACTATATTTTATAGTATTTAAGTTTTTTTACTTAAAATTTTAGCTACTTAAAAGTAAAATTTATTAAAATTAATATATATTAAATTAGTATTATAAAATAGTACTACTATATAATTATTAATATTATTAAAGTTTTAAATATATATATTAACTTTTTTTATTTTTTAAAAAATAAATAATTATAAATATATTTTTATTAGGTTAAAATATTAAAAATCTAATATTTAAATATATAAAGAATATAAATTAGTTAATAAGTTAAAATAATTATAAAATTATAAAATTATACTTTATAAAGTACTATATTAGTTTTAAAATAGCAAAAAAATTAGCTTAATAAAATATATTTAATAAATTTAGTTTTATTTATTTAGCTAATTATAATTTAAATCAATTAAGTTATTATTAAAAGCTAAGTTATATATATATTAAAATTAAAATTAAAAGTATATATAATTTTTAAAAATATTTAATATTAAAAAACATTATTTAAAAAATCTAATACAAAAATATAAAGTATAGTATAGCTTTAAATATATTATATATTAAGCTAAAACTATAATATTTTATACTACATTATTATAAATTGCTAATAAATTTTACAAATGTAAAAAAAAAACTTAATTATTATAATATATATTAACAATAATTTTAATAATAAATTTATATAAAAATATAGATTTATAATAATTGCTAAAAATTTAACATTAAAGTTATTAATTATATATATTTATTAAAAGTATTAAATAGAATACTTAAATCTTTAAAGTTTAAGTTTATTAGTAAGCTTATAATTAAGTAGATAAAAAATTTTATTAGCTATATTTAACTTATTTATTTTACTTTTAAAACTTATAATTCTATTGTAAATTTTTTATATTAAAATATCTAAAATAATTAACTAATATCTTACTAAATATTAATTTTATAAACACTTTAAATACTAAATATATAAATATTTTATAAAATGATAGATTTAAAAAAAGTAGAAGATATAAACTTAAACTAGCTATATTATATTTTAAAGAATTTAAAGCTAGTTATACACTTATTACTAGCTAGTAAAGTTCTTTTGATTACTTATTTCTACTATATAATAGTATTTATAAATGTATAAAGTTTTATAAATATGAGATTGATAATCTACAATTAAAAAGCAAGTTTATAGCTTATAGAAATTAGAACCTCCTACTGTTAAGCTTTTAACAAATACAAATTGAAAATATAAAGAAACAGAGTATGACCAACTATGAATATCTTCCCAGCAGCCGCAGTAGATACCCTCCATTCTATTAACTCTTTCAAATAAAGTACTGGCTTAGACTTGTATTGAAAAATTGAAATAAACTAGTTTTTAGTAAACTTAAGCTTTTAACATCAAACTGTTAAAATTAGAATCCTTTCAATTTGGCTAAATTAATTTTAGTTACATCACACTACCTTTTTAAATTATTTCGAAAGTATTGTAGATAAGACAAAAGCTCTTTATGATGACTCAACTTCTGATACTTTTCCGATATAGATTTTGTAGTTGTAATTTAAATTTAAAGTATATATTCCAACGTATTGAATTTAGAAGAAGATATACCACAGAAGCGGACGATAACGATCGAAATGAAAAGGGTAAAGTGAAGGATGGATCGGGTGGTACATCTTTTATAATTGAACAGAAATTTGGTAGTAGCTTAAATAATAAAAGTATTCGATATAAGCTATTGGATGGCAAAGTAAAAGTTGTAATTAAACCAAATGATTCGGTTGTAGGTAAAGAAAAGAAAAGAACTTTAAGTAGGGTGAAGGATGCTACTGTTCTTACTTTCTTACCAAAAGGGCTTCCTAACTCGGTATCAAAAGGATACTTGAAATATTGTAAATGGCATTTTACATATAATGTTACCAGTACAGTGACCGGAGGTGATATATTTAAGTTTACTTTTTTTAAAAATTTATTTTAAAGTGTTATCAACTCAAAGTTTGTTATATACTATGAGTTTAGGAGCAGGCTCAATACCAGTAAATTGCTCAGCTTTCAATTCTATTTTAAATCTTATTGTTCAAATAAATTAGATGGCAGCTGCTTTGAACTGGGTAATAAAGGATGGGTTAAGTCAGTTAAGTGGAGTTTTATACGCCAGTGCTATAGGCGATAAGTTCGACAGTAATCCAAAGTTACATAGGATGTGGGTGGCTATATCTGTGCAGCTAGCTACCCTCTTAGAAATATGAACACCGCTATTCCCTCATTTATTTTTACCATTAGCTTCTATCTCAATATAGGTACTGTTTTCGAAGGTTTTTTATTAATACATGCTTCGTATGTAAAAATATTTCTTGGCTAGCTAGTTCTGCTACTAGGTTTATTACATTTTTTAAAACTTGAAGTTAATGTCTTTTCATATTTTTTATGTGATTTTTAGGGCTCAGATGAACAGTAGCTTTGCACTACGTGATAAGTAAATTTAATTTTACATTTACATACTCACTTAATATTTTAAAGCTTAGGGAATATTACCGGTCGAACTGGTTCACAGACAACAGCGGCAGGCTTAGTAGGTGGCTTCATTTTTCCATCTCTCTTATTAATTCCCAATTTTAGGTACTACTTTAGGAGTTGGGATAACTCCTTTCGTGGGTACCGAAATTTCAACTATCCTACTAGCTTTCTTCCTTTTATCTGGATTATCGTTGTACGCCCTGTACAAAGCGAATAACGCGGTAGTAACTAAAATTTGGATCAACAAAGAGCTGAACTACTACTTCACCAGTTCTTAACTCAACCTGGATTCTTTGATTTAAAGTTCCAACCTGACCTCAACTTGCTACTTACTCCGGGTCAGGTAGCTACGAAAAAGGCATACCTTCTTAACTACAAATCACCGTTCGCAATACCGGTAGCGGTCGACACGCCTATAGGTTTATTACTGCAGTCCAACCCCGACCTAGTATCCTCTATTGCTACTGACCATAAATTAAATCACTCTTACTACATCTGGGTTTCCAACCGACCTCACAAACTGCAACTGTTGAAAGTTTATCTATGGTATCATAAAGATATCACCACCTTAGACGTCCTACAAGGGTTCTACACAACTTGTATACTTAGACATAAATTAAGTGAAAAGTCAGAAACCGATAGTTTATGCAGTTGTATTGTTAATGCTCGGGATTTGGCACAAATTACTTTCCCTCAAATCCATGAGAAGCTGCTGGGTACGGGGTGGAAATTGCAAACTAACTTCTTAGGTCATCCTTCGCAAACAATAGACGTAGTTGCTTCTCTTTCAACGAAATCGGTACCATTATAAGTTTTTAAATTTACAAATTGTTGGAATATATAATAAATCTAGTGCTATTTTTTTAATTGTAATATATTTATTTTAACACCAACTTATATCTTTAGACTGCCGTAACACATCCAACTTTATTGCTGAAATTAACCTAAAGGTTACAGTACCTTGACTCTGTTTCAAATACTCAAAGAACTCGACATTTAACTTTATATGGTATCCATAATCTACCGATTTTAATATAGCTTCTTGACAATTAAAAGGAGTTTCACCGAAATTTTGGATATACATCGCTATTTTTGGAAAACAGTACACTTTATACCAGTCTAAAGTTGGAAACTTTATTACTTTAAGGTTGGAAATCTTATCGATATTGTATTCTTCGTATTGGATTACTTCTCCAGTATATTGCTGTTCTTGATTCTCTTTAGATTGTAAATACATAATTTGGAGTTTTTGAAAAAAATTAAAATATAAATACTGCCTTTTATATAACTTAATTTTTGATTCTGATTTAATTTTCAAGTTTGCTTTATTTATACTATCGCTGCTATAAACAATAGCTAATCATTTTAATATATCTTTTCTTTATAACAATATCCAAAGTTTTAAGTCTAATATACTGTAAATATGAATTAAACTTTTGGTTTACTTTGTATATAATTTTAACTTTATTCTTATTAGTTTAACTGTTTGTATAATTAGTCATTTCAATGCAATACATATGTGCTTGGTTACTTTCAAAAGTAACTAAATTTAATTTTAAATTTAAATAGCTAAAAATATAACTGATAAAAAATTTAAATATAAACATAGATTATATATATTACTTACTTTTTTTTATAAAATATCTAGATTTTACTATATTTTACTTATAGTAATTTAAATTTTAACATTTAAAAAAGTACATGCTATAATTAAAAGTATATATATCTTGTTATACAAAATATATACACATTTCTCTAAAAATTATTATTATTATTTATTTTAATTTTAGAAAATATTTTTATTATAATAATAAAAATTATATATTAAGGCTTTATATATAGCTAGATAAAATAACTATAAATATTTTAAATAAAATTTAAGTTATACTACTATATATTATAAATTTCTAATAAATTAATGATAAAATTATTTATAAGCTATAGTTTTTAATATAACTAATAATTATTAAATTTTAGTAAATAAAGCTATACTACTTTATTATATAATTATATATATAGTTAATTATAATTAAAAGTTTTAAAAAATACTTTATTTAAAATAATATATAATAATAATAAATAGTTTATTTTTAAAAAAGTATTAAAAATAATTATATAAATTAATAAATAAGTTTAATTTTAATACTTTTATAATTTACTTTAAAATATTAAATTTAAAATTTTATAATAATTAGTCTTTTTAGTTTAAATTTAAATTATTTATAATATAAATAAATTTTAAATATCTACTTTTTATTAAGTTAAAAATATTATAAAAAATAAAAAGTATAAATAATATTAATTTTAAAATTATAGTATAAATAAGTACTAATTATAACTTAATAATATATTTAATTATAAAAAGATCTAAGATTTTAATTTAATATATATAGTAAAAATAAATTTAATTACTTAGTATTAATAAAAAGCTAAAATAATTAACTATTTTTATTTTTAATTACTTAAATATAGTTATAAATAAATTAAACTTATAATTTAATATTAATAAAGTTTATTAAAAATAAAAATAAAAATTTATAAAATATATTATAATAAAAAATAGGTTTTTATATAGTTAAAAAAAGTTGAAAAAACTAATAAATATAACTATATAATTTTAATATTTTATTTTATACTATTATTTTAAAAAGCTATATACTTTTAAATTATTTAACTTTTTATTAAAGCTTATAATATAGCCTATAATATTTTTTTAGCTAATATACTATCTTATATATTTTATTTTAAATATATTACTATATATGTATTTTAAGCAAAGTAAAATTAAAAAATATATTAGTATTAATAGCTATAAGTCAGAATATTTTTTTAATATTATAAATTTAATAAAAAGTTTATATTTAGTATATGCTATATAATTAAATAGATATATAAATTTATCTTTATTATAAATAGCTTTTTTTATTTAAATATGTAAAATAAAATAAATAAAATTTAATAAATAATAATAATTTATTTATATTTTTTTTAAGCTTAATTTTTTTTATAGTAAATTTATATACTAACTAGATTTAGCTTATAAAAATATAATAAAATATAATATTTTTAACTTTAATTTAAAATTTTACTTTTTTAAAATTTATACTTATTAACTAATAGTTTACTTTATTTTTATAAATTATTATTTATTTTTATATTATAAATATTTATACTACTACTATATTAAAATATTTAAAAAAAAGTTTATATATTTTATATATAATTATAGTAATATAATTTTTTTTAAAGTATGTTTTAAATTATTTTTAATAGTTTTATACAATTATATTAATAAATAAAGCCTTTTTAAGAATTTAAAATGACTAATCTAAACTAAAATAGTTATTAACTACTTTGTTAGTTATATAAAAATAAATAAATACTAGTATTTATAAAATTTTAGAAGTAAAAACTATCATAGTAGTTAATGAATCATTTTTTTAGTAAATAGAGAAATTAGTTTTTTATTGCCATTTTTAAATCTAAAAAGGCTTTAATAAAAATCTTTTAGTATTTCTTTTCAATTGAGAAGCTATTAATAATAAAAGTAGCTAGGTTAAAATATAAGGTATAAAAAGGAGAAGAAAATATAGTAAAAATATAGTGCTGTTGGATAGTCTACATATTATTGTAATATTAAATTTTTTTAAAACTTAATATTTTCTCCATTAATTTTAATATGTTAAAAGATATAGTAATTGTATTTGTAAAGATATATACTACTGAAGTAGTACACTTACAACAAAGCTAGACATGTATACCCTTTTCAAATTTTAAAACCTGTTCAACTTCTAGTGGAATCTACTAAAGATTAAATGCTTTACAGAGAAAAGTAAAATATAGCATTTTTTATAGAATTTACTTAATAAATTATTAAATTTAGATTTAAGACTGTTGAAGCTATACTATAAATTTTAACTTTAAATTAAATTAAATTTTCATAAAGGCTTGGAATTTTTACATAATCTATTTGAAATTAAGTTTCTATCAATTTCTTTATACTAATTAAATTATAAAATCTACTAATAACACAAATTATTTGGTATTACATCTCTTTGAAGATATATTTTGTTTTACACTTGAATTTTTTGGCATGCTTATTGTTTAAACTTCCGAAAATGGTAACATTTAAAATCTAGAAAACCAGCTTGTTTTTACGCAAATCTGAAGTTTAAATAAAGTTTTCAAGTTCAGCTTCAAAAATATATAAGAAATGCATTGAATTTCCCAGCTGCATTCGAACCAAAAAGTATAGAAAATTATAATTTTCAAAAATTTTCAGTCAAATATATACTATCTATTTATTTTAGCCTTTTTTATCGGCTATATTTTTAGTTATTTAATTATTTATTAACTTTAGGTTCATTTTGTTATAAATTTATTTTTATATATAAAGTTTTAGTTTATAGCATATGTTTTCTATATAAATAACAAGCTACTGTAGCTATAATGTATATAGGTAATTCATTTTTATGTACATTTACCAATTGGATATTGCTTAAAAGTAAAATTAACATAATTTTAGTATTATATATATCGATAGTTGCTGAATTTGTAACTTTTTATTTAGTTACTAACACTATAACTGATGTTCAATTAAAATTTGCAACACTGTATAGTCTTAAAACACAATTGTTGATAATAAAGCCATACAGAATTCTTACAACCACCATTTCGTATTTTTTGTTCTGATGAGCTTGATTTATATATCATTACTGTTACATTTAATAACTCATATCGTATGTATCAAACACTTGATACTTTAATGGATCTGCGTTAAGGTTGAGTTGCAGTAACTTTCTAGTCCTTCGATTTAAAGCATTCAACCCTCCAAGAATTTTCTTTGATCCTTAAACTACGCATTAATTGTTGTGATTGAAATTTTCATCATGTGACGTAAGTTATTTAATTTGATATAAAATTTAACAAGCATATAAAAGGGAAAAAAGGTTCACTTTTGGTTTCTTTTTCTAAACCCAATAGAAAAGAAAAAGAAAAATGAGTAGCAGTGAATTAACTTCTCCGATATTTTCAGAAGAAGGTTTAGCTGAAAATGGTAACGGTAATGGTGCCGATACAAAGTCACCATTCTTCACTTACTCAACCAAACAATCTGTAGAATCAGTAATCTATAACTTTAAAATTCAACTAACTAAAGCTTTAAATTACTATAGGAAAATGCCAAGTTATTTGCTCACAGACAGATAAACAATCCTTCCGGTCTCGGTACCAGTAAAAGTTACACATCGAAGTTAAGGCCAGAAGATTTCACTAACGTATCCCAGGACCAACTCGAGATGTTGTCGGAGAATTTTGCCAAGACTACTTTAGGTGAAACCCAACTTCAAGATGAATTGAAAGTGTTGATGTCGCAGTTCCGTAAAGGATGTGAATTACGTCAAAAGTATATAGAAATTTCTTTACAAAGGGTCGAAGATAATCCAAGTTCGAAACCGGATTGGAAGATCTATCCACCTCCACCGCCGCCCCACTGGTCTCCTATAGAAAACCCGTCTGGATCCGAAAGCTCCAAGTTTAAATTTGAAGAATGTGAGATCCCTGAATCTCATGCAGTAAGTTCACTTTTATTAAATTAAATACTGACGGTAGGTTTAGTTTGAATTTCAAATGGAAAACGGGGTCTTTAAAGTTTACAGTAACAGTCAAGGTAACTATGTATTTTTGTATATTTGCTTATTTTTTATATCTTAGATTTACAGGATAAAAAAGCTGTGTACAACGTACCTAATATAAAAGAGCACTACAAGGATTTGGAAGTTATCCTAGACTTGATTTCAGATGGCCCTGCTAAATCTTTTGCCTACCGCCGTCTCCAGTACTTAGAGTCGAAATTCAAACTGTTTACCCTTCTTAATGAATACCAGGAGTTGGCGGCTTCCAAAGTAAGGTACATATTCGTTTCCAAAATCTAATATGTTTTTATTAGAGTGTTTCCCATCGTGATTTCTATAACGTACGTAAGGTGGATACTCACATACACCATTCCGCCTGTATGAATCAGAAGCATCTATTACGTTTTATCAAATCCAAACTTAAGAAATGCCCTGAGGTAAACCAAATACTTAATAAATTCATTGGCTAAATTTTTATTTAGGATGTCGTTATCTACCGTGACGACAAGTATTTAACCTTAGCTCAGGTGTTTGAGTCTTTAGGGTTGACAGCTTACGATTTAAGTATCGATACTTTAGACATGCACGCCCACAAAGATTCCTTCCATAGGTTCGACAAATTCAACTTAAAATACAACCCGATTGGTGAATCTCGTCTGCGTGAAATTTTCTTGAAGACAGACAACTATGTCAAAGGCAAGTATTTAGCCGAATTAACTAAAGAAGTGGTGGGTGATTTGGAAGCTTCCAAGTATCAGATGGCCGAGTATAGACTGTCGATCTACGGTAGGTCGTTGGACGAATGGGATAAACTTGCCGCCTGGGTCATCGACAACGAACTTGTATTCCACAACGTTCGTTGGTTGATCCAATTCCCTAGACTTTACAACGTGTACAAGATCAACGGTAACGTAAAAAGTTTTGAAGACCTTTTGGTCAATGTGTTCCAACCCTTGTACGAGGTTACTAAAGATCCTAAGTCGCATCCTAAACTACATGTTTTCCTACAACGTGTGATCGGCTTCGATTCGGTCGATGACGAGAGTAAAAATGAGAGAAGAGTACACCACAAGTACCCCACCCCTGATATGTGGAACACCAAGTACAACCCACCCTACTCCTACTATCTGTACTTTATGTACGCTAACATGGTAAGTTTGAACCACTGGCGTCAACAGCGTAACTTCAACACTTTCGTACTCCGCCCCCATGCCGGTGAAGCGGGGGACACCGACCATCTGGCGTCGGCCTTCCTAACTTCACAGGGTATCAACCACGGTATCCTGTTACGTAAAGTCCCAGTGTTGCAGTATCTCTACTACCTTGAGCAAATCCCTCTAGCTATGTCGCCTTTATCGAACAACGCGTTGTTTTTGAACTACGAACGAAACCCGTTCTATACCTACTTCCAACGTGGTCTCAACGTCAGCTTGTCTACTGACGACCCCCTCCAGTTTCACTTCACCAAAGAGCCTTTGATCGAAGAGTACTCGGTAGCGGCCCAGATCTGGAAACTCTCACCCACCGATATGTGCGAAATATCACGAAACTCGGTACTTCAATCTGGATTCGAACTCCAAGTTAAAGAGAGGTGGTTGGGTACCAACTGCCATACCCCAGGTCCACAAGGTAACCATATGCGTAAGACGAACGTGCCCGATCTAAGGGTTATTTACCGCCACGAAACTTGGTTGGACGAAGTTAACCTCGTCTATTACTACAAGACTGTAGATACGTCGAAGAACGGATACATTCAACCAATCCACGATCTACTAGGTGACCCCAACCCTTCCTACGATCTCGCTTTCCAACGTACCCATTCTCCCCTACACCCCCACTCTCATCATATCTCTCAACAACTACCAAACCATGAGAACGATACTACCGATAGGGATACCGCTATTCTAGCACCTAACCTCATCCCTATGCCTAACCAAGCTATGTTACGCAAGTTGGCTATGTACCAGGGTTCCCAGTTTGATGACGACGACCATATGTAAACCACTATTTTTGTTTGGATTTCCGGTGCTCCAAAGGGGCTATTTAAAAAAAGCTAACTTGGGATATAGATTTTTTGAAACGCAAGATGGTATTAAAAATTAAATAAGTTTTAAGTTTTGAATTTATAATTTTTACTCTAAAACTTTTACAGTTTGATACTAAAAATATATAGCTCATGCTCTACTATACTAAATATACTGTTTGAATTATTGGAGTTTAAGTTTTATTTAAACTACTACAGTTTAAAGAAAATTTGCTAATTAGCTCACATTATCTAATTAAATTCAATTAAGTAGGTAGTTGCATTAGTTAAAACTGATTTAGATATATAAAGCTTTTATTTCTTTTGAAAAGCAACATTTTGAACTGTATTAGGTTTTCCTTAATTTACTTAAGTATGTATAAAGTACAAATGCTAACATATACTGGTAGCTCATAATTTCTAGCTTTAACTTGTTTAAGTTTAGCAAGCTTTAAAAAGTTTAAGTAAAACTATCTTCTTTATACTAAAATTTTACAAATTTTAAATTTATAATAGTATTTTTATACCTTCTTAATTAGTTTTTACTTTTTAGTATATTAAAATAAATTTTACATTTTAAAGTAATTGTTTTTTTTAAAGTTAATTAGCCTTAATATTTTTCTAAAAAATATAGTAAATATAAAACTACTTCTATTTATATTTTATAAAATAAGAATTAATAAATAAAAAAATTTAAAAATACTTTTATAGTTTTAATAAACTAATTTAAGTATTATATTAGAATTTAATATTTATTAAGCTTAAATTAAATCTAAAACTATTCAAAATAAGCTAAATAAAAAATGATTTTATATTTGCATAAATAAAGCTATTATATATATAATATTTATATTAATAATTTAAAAATAAGTAATTTAAGTAATTATAAGCTTAAATAAGAAGTAAGTATTTTAGTTTTTTATAATGCTTGAGTAAAAAGTAAGTATTTTAATTATTTATAAGCTTAGTTTAAAAATAAGTATAAAAATTTTAATATATAGTTAAGTTAAAGTTAAATTTTTAGCTTAATTATACTTTAAAATTTTAAAAACATACTATAATAGTAATATAAAAACAAAATATGTAAAAGTTTATTTAAAATAAAAAAAATACTATAATAGTATACTTAGCAGTTTACTTATAAGAGTATTAAGTAAGCTTTAAGAAATAAGATAGGCAATTTATTTTTAAAAAGCATTTAAAAGTAAATATATATTATATATTATTTTAAAAATATATTAAGTTGCTAGCAAATTTTCTAATAAAAAAATATACTATTATAATAATAGTAAAGATATTTTATTTATAAAGTATTTAAAAAAAAACATATATTAATAATAATATAATTATATAGTTAGAATATTTTAAATAAAAACTTACTTTAATAGCAAAGTTATAATAACTAATTTTTAATAAAATATCTTTTATTATAAAAGATATTAATTTAGATTATAGTTTTAATACTGTTAAAAATTAGTATTAATGCAAAATTAGAGTAATAAGTACCTAAGCTTAATATACTAGCTATAATAATATAGTTTTAGCTTAAAGTATAAGATATTTAAATTTATATTATAATATTTATATTAAAATTTTATTATTATAATTATTATATTAAATAATTTAAAAAGTAAAATTATTAAAAAATTAATATTATAAATTTAATAAAAATAAAGCTATAAATTTTATATAAATAAAAGTATTTAGTAAAAAAAGAGATAAAATATTTTATATTCTAAATATAAAAATAAAAATATATATTAAATAATTATAAATTTACTAAAATTAGAAAATTAAATAAAGTAGCTATTATTAATAAAAATTTTATTTATTAAAATAAACTATAACTATTTTATTAAATATTTTAAACTTTTTTACTTTATATATTTATATTAATATATATATATATATAATTAATTTATATTTTTATATTAGCTAATAATTTTATTAAAAAAATATGTTAATTTTTTTTACTATTTAGCTAAATTAAAGCTTATTTTAAAGCTAATAGTAAAAGCTATAAATTATAATTTCACTATATTTCAAATATATACTATTAATATTTATTAGAGTATAAGACTTTTTTAATATAAAAAGTTTTTATTTTAAATAATAATATTATTAAAAACTTTTAAAAAAGCTAAAAAAAGTATGAAAAATCTTTTAAAAAATAAGTAAGTATATTTAATTTAGTTAAAATAATTTAAATTTATAATTTAATTAAATAAGTTTATTTTTAATAAATAGTATATTATTAATTAAAATAAAGTATAATAACAAGTTAATAATAGTAAAATGATTTTTATCTATTATAATATTACTAAAAATAATAAGTTAAATAATATAATAATAGTAAAATATACTTAGTAAAAATAAATACTACTTTTTAACTATTTAAATTAGTAGTAAATATAATAAATAGTAAAATTAAATATAGTAAATAAGAAAACTTGCTATTTAAGTGTTTTTTTAGTTATTATTATAACTATATTATTTTTATTAAATAAAATAAGTAAGCTGTTTAATATTTAAGCAAATACTTTATATAAAAGGTTATTAAATTATTTATACTTTATTAAAGTATAATATTATTAAATATATAAGTATAAGTTATATTTATTAGTTTATTTAAAAAACTATTATAAAAGTAATATATTATTATACTTTATAATATTTTCTTTATTAGTAGTAAAAGTGTAACAAAAAGTACTTATTTAATATATTTACTAACTATTAAAAAATAAAGTATAAAATAATACTTTAAATATAATAATATTTAAAAAAACTATATAATATTTACTTTTATATTATTATTATTTTAATATATAACTATAAATTAAAAATAAATATAACTAATATAATAATACTAAAGAAAATTATAGTTTACTATTATTATTAACATTTATATTATAAAAAATAACTTTACTAAATCTTATAAGCTAAAATACTTAAATCAAAAATAATATAATTTAATAAAATATTAAAAACATTATTATATTAACTAATTTGATAATTATAATTTATATATGCAAAAAATTTTAAAAATTAAAGAGTTTATATATATATATAAAAGTTAATAAAATTGTTTTTATAAAATTAAAATATTTAATTATATTAAAAAATTAATAGCTATAATTTAATTTTTATTGCAAATTTATACTATATTGCTATAAATTCTAAGCTTAAAAAAGATATTTTATAAATATATAGTTTAAATTAATAAAAATATAATAAAGTGTTTTTAAAATATTAAAAATATTAATAAGTTTTTTATAAATTAAGGTTAATTAAAAGATTTAAACTTCAACTTAAGTTTTCTAATTTATTGTTAAAAATAAATTTTTGTAAATACTAAAAAACTTTTAGTTTAAAAAAGTAATGTAATTTTTGAGCTTTAATAGCTTTATTAGTTTTTCTAGTAATTTTTGAAATTTTAGTAAACAATATTCCTTAATTATAACTTATATATGTTTATATATTGTTAATTAAATATTTATACACTTTAATTAAGTTAGCATATTTATTTTTTAAATTCTACTTGTATTTCTGGCTGGCATTCAATCCCTTATCCTTAAAATGGTAGTCAGTATTCAACTTTTTAGCCAATCCTTCAAAAATTTTCTAATTTCCAAAAATAATGGAAAAGTTAGCCAACTTTAATCTCCAATTTTCTAACTTAGGAACTTGAAATTTTTTATCGAAAAAAGTAGACTACAATATGGCAATTAAGAAATACTTACCTAGTCGAAATATGAGTATATTTCTGGTAACTGTATCCACCCTTATCAGTTCCAAACTATATGACAAACAGCAGTGTAATAAGTTGTTCGAAGAGTTTCACGAACGAGTTAAGAGGTTACGACTCCAGCCTATTTCTTCTGAAGTTAAATTGGAAAAGTTTGTAGTACTTTTAGCTTCACCTGAAAATGACTACATTGCTCATTACAAAGCTAAGCTGTATTTTGAGACATATATCAAGGTAAATTTATTATCTATATTTAATTTTAACTCATTGTTATTTATTTTTTATTGTAGCCAATTTTTGATTCAGCAGCTTACGACTACCAGCTTATCGTAGAAAGTGAAAACTTAAATATTCAAACCAAGTTACATCAACAGCTTTTAGATCCTACTTTAAATGGAAAAATTAATGAGGAAGGGTTCCAAACTGCAAAAGTAGCTGCCCTGTTACCTTTAGGTAGGGAAGCTTACTTAAAAACTTTGTTGGGTTTAGCAGACTGTTGTAACTTACCTTACACCCAGCCATCAGAAGTTCAAGTTGAAAGTGATAGTTCTGAAACCAAAGGAAAAGATAAAGAAATGGAAGTGAAATTAAGTTATGAAAGGAAGGAGTTGGATAGCTCGATTCAACCTAACAACTTAAGTACAATTCCACCTATCTACTACTTACCCTTCCATCATTATTACGGTTGGAGAAGTTTACCTATAAGGATATTTAACTGGTTCAACATACGTGAAAAGGTTTCCGAAGTTGGCAATTTAACTGTTGAGATGTTAACTGCAGCTAACCGTCCTTTAAATTTAAACCAAGATATTGATACTTTTATTAGCAAAGATAAAAGGAGTGATACAATCGAAAAGGCAGATTTAGATACGATTAAATCACTCATTGGTGGATTGGATACTAAATTGGAATTGAAAACTTCGACCGAATGCTAAACTATTAATAATAAAAATAGAGAAAATAGAAGTTTTTTATAATACGATTATAATAACACATTTATTCTGTTTATATACTAATCTTAGTAGTTGTAATAAATTAGGTATATCTTCTCTGTACCTACTTTTAAAAGTAAATAGGAGTTGTTCTTGGGTAAATTACTTTTCCGTATAAGCTATATTCAAAAGCAATACTAACTTTATCTACAGCTATTCGAATCTTTCCCTCAATAAAATTTTAAATAACTATATAGAGTCCAATTTTTACAGGTAATTTCAATTCTATCCCTTCCGTCTTTATTTCTTTTTTAAACCTACCATCCTAGCTCCCTTTTCATCATAACTGCCGCTTGAGCTGTAAGCTAAGTCCAAAATGTAAGTTTTCTTATTCTAAATTTTATTTTTAATCAAAAACTACACAATGAAACTTTTACTTTTAATTTCAACTGTGATATTTTTATATTGTTTATCTACACTTTCTTCTTTTCCTACTTATTATAACATATTTTGAAACCATTGTAAATTAAAAGTAAACTGTACTTTTCTTTTGATATTAGTGACAGATGAGAAATTTTGTTTTTGTTCCACTATATGCCTTTTTAAACCTTTAAGTATATTAACCTTAAATAAATATTTATAACTTTTCATATAGGCTGAGGTCAGTAACTTTATTAGAAAATAGAAATACATATAAGGGAGAGCAACATTTAAGGCTACCAAAAGTATCTTTATAGTAAATTATACTGAGCAACCTAGAATATCTAGGTTAAATCTATATGCTATAAATTACTTAGCTAGGACTTATATAACAGAGGAGCTAATTTCCTTTTTAACAAAGATTTCTTTTACTTTTCAACTTTGAAAACCTAATTTGTATAAAATTTTATTCCTTAAGAAATTATAATAATTTCTAAACAAATATATTAGATTAAAGAGAAGAAAAATGCTAGTTTTTTATAAATATTCTAGATTATTAGTAATTTATAGTCTAAATAATAATACTATATAATAAAAGTTAGAAAATTAATATTATGTTTTTTAAGGCTAAATATAATTAATTAAGAATTTTATTTTCTATATTAATAGTTAGTAGTTTAAAAAATAATATTATACTTTGTTTTTTATAGCACTAAAAACATTAGTATTTAGTAAATTAATATTTAATAAGTTAAATATTTTAGCATATAAAGTGTATACTAAAATTACCAAAGTAATTATTTAATATAAAAGATATATAATAAAATTACTAAAATAATAATTTAGTATTTAAATTAGATTTAGTTGATAAAAATATATTTAATATTTTAGAATTTAAAACTGATATACTTTATAAATGTTTTTTATCAATTAATTTAAAATATACTAAATAAAACTTTAATCTTTTTTACTATATTTATAGTAGTTAGGTTATACTATTATTTTAAATATATTTATTATATTATATAAAAGTAAAGCTAAAAAATATATAAACTTTAGTAAAATATATATATATTTGAAATTATAAGTAATTAATGATAAAATAATAACATTTATCTAGTAAATAATATTAAAAATTAAAAATATATTTTACTAAAAAAGACTTATCAATTAAAATATATATATAAATATAAATAGTAGTAAATATAAAAATAATAGAATTAAAGTAATAAAAGTTAAATATATATACTAAAATTTAATATATATTATAGATTACTTATTAAATTATTTTGATATATTTTAAATATTTTATTTTATTAAATGTATATATTAATATAGTTTTTATTTTTTATTTTTTACTAATAATAATTAATTATAATATATTTTTTCTTATTATAAATAGTTAATTTTATACTTTTTTTATATAAATAATATTTTTTACTACTTTTTTTATAAAAAAAATAGCTTAATTTAGATTTTATTTATTTTTAAAGCTTAGTTTTTATTTTTAACTTTTATTTTACTTTTTCTTTAAAAATATAGTGTATTATCTTAGTATTTACTTATTTAAAAAGATTAAATATAGATTTTATTATTATTATTTACAGTATTTATATATTGATAATTTTTAGTTAGTTTTATTTACTTATTTTATTTTTAAAAATTAGGTAATTTTATTAGCTTAATTAAATTAATATATTTATCTTTAGCTTAATTTATATATTAGTATTATCTAGTAAATTATATACTTATTATTACTATTTTATTAACTATTTACTATTTAATTTTTATATATATATTATTTATTAAAAAAAATTATATATATATTTTTATTTTAATTAGTAATAAAACTAAAAAAATACTAAATTAATTATATTTCATTAGCTTTTATTATATATTTTGTACTATTTAAATATATTAAAAAATAATATATATTTAATATTTAAAATACTAAATTTATAATATTTAATCTATAATACTTTATTAAAGCTAACACTAATATTATATAGTATAAAGTATTATAATAATAAAATAATTATAAATAAAAGAAGTTTATTTGCAAATATATATTAGAGTATTAGTAAAATTATAGTATTATTATTAATAAGATAATAATAGTAATAATAGTAATAATCTAATAAAAAATTATTTTTTTATAAATATTTATAGAGTTTTTAGCAAAATTAGCCAATTTATGTACATAAAAAAGTTATAATATAATTTAGAAAATAAGAAAAATAAATTTCTTAGTAGTAAATATTTATAAAAAGTATAAGTAAAGTATTTAAATAAAGAGGTAGAAAATTAATATATATATAAAATATAGCTTTGATATATTTAAAAAAGTAGATTAAGATAATTAAAATGTATAATAAAGATATATATATATAATATTTACTATTTATAAATAAAATCCTATAATAAAGTTTTAATATATATATAATTATTTTATTTATAATAAATTGCATTGTTTATTTAAATATTATTAGCTTATACTAAACTTATTTTTATAAATAAACTGATTAATACTAGTTTTTTTTTCTTAAATAAAAATAACTAAATAAAGATTTAAATCTTTATTTTTAGTTTGTATAAATACTTTAGAGCTTATTAGCTTATTTTAATTTTTTTATTAATAAATTATAAAGAAAATATTTAAAAAAATAAATAAAGTCTAAAATTAAGTTAGTAATTACTAATTTAGTAAGTGATAAATATTATAAAACTATTATAAAGTTAATTTAAGTTTATATTTTATTAACTAAGTTTAAATTATATATATATTATAGTTTAAATACTAAATAAAAAATCTATTTTAAAATTATTAAAAAATAAAGTATTAAATATATACTTTTATAAAAAGCTTAATAATAAAATATAGTTATTATTTAATATTTTCTAAATATATTTTTTAAACCTATTTTTATTAAATATATAAATAATTAATGCTTTATATATAGCAAAAATATTTAAGCTTATCATTTTTTAACTAAAATGCTTTTTATAAAGTTTTAAAGGCCAAATATTCTAATTATTACAATTTTATCTAAATTGAGCTAAATTTAACATTTTAAATAAAAAATTAAAATGTTTAAGCTTTTTATTTTAATTTAAAATAATTTTATACAACTTTAAGTTTTATATAATAAAATTTACAATTTAAAGTATTTTATTTTAAATTGCTTGTTTATTTTTAACTAAAATTTTTTATTGTGCATTAAGTTAGCTTTATTAATAAAAGTGATAAGCTTAACCATTTTTTATATAAATAATACTTTAATATAATTAGTAAAAATATAAACTAGTTTATAAATAAAGAAAAATATAATTTATAAGCCTTATTTATTACTTTTTATAGCTTGTAATATTTAATTTTTAGTTATTGTGAAAGTTAAATAAATTAATTTGCAGTATAAAATTCAATTTTTGAGAAAAAGTTAAAATAGAAGGTAGCTGATTATTTTGCATTTATTTTATTAGATATTTTTTAGCAAATTTTTTTCAATATACTAAGATAGAATGGAAAGATGTATAAAAAAGGAAGTTAACTATTTTAAATAGATAGGTATATTTTATTAAATATATATTTCAATTCTCAAAACTTATCAATTTACTTATAATTTTAGATAATAAATTTATGATACAAGTATTTATACTACTAGCAAACTACTTATATAAAAAAACTTTTTTTTTAATCGGAAAATTAATCTGTTAATTAGCCTATCCTTTTTTTAAAAAATTATTTAAAGTTTTTAACTGGTCTAAGATATATCAAGTATTTACTTAAACTTATTGGTCGGTAAATTATAAATAATAATTAAATATATAGTTTTGAACCACCAGTACTATCAACAACTATGCTTTAACAGTTGAATTTGAAAATTAGTATCGTATTAGAAAATTAAAATATGCGTTATATCAATTACCAATTTGAATTAAATAGAACCTTTATTTACAACTTTCCAATATTTCGATCGATGGTATTATTTTAGAAATTTGATTTTTAATTTTATTATATTCACTTTATAAAACCGATTCGAAATAGAAATTAAAATTTTAAATCAAAATTAAATTCGAATCAAAGTTATATTTTAATTTACGGTTAATCAATTTTCTTTAATATTTTTTTAATATATTATAAAGATTTGATGAACTTTTAAAATTAAAAAAATTTAATGAATAATTTGATTGGCTCCTTTTTGTTAAAGTTAAGCTGATCTAGTGATACTAATAATACTTGTACAAAACTTAATAAAATTTAAGGCTTGGTTTGCTTAAATATAAGCATGTAACAACCACATAGTTAATTGAAAATTTTAATTTTTTTAAGCTTGCTAACTTTGCATTTTTTTCGATAGTTTACCAAAATTTGCTAAAAATAAACTGAATTTAATTTAGCATCCTTTAATCTAAAAGCAGCTTATCCAATATTCCTATTTTATAACAGAGTTATATTTAGTTTCGTATAAAAATAAGCGTTTGTACGGCGGTGCAATTTACTATCCCAGTAACAAATAGGCTATTTTTAGGGTTGATTGGAACTGCACCTTTAAAACTAGTAAGTTGGATCTGGTAAACGAAAGTTAAGTGCTACCTAGAACCCTAAATTTTAATCTAAATTAAAAAGGAATGTGATAAGTGGTAGCAACTTAACTCTTTTTATTCAACTAATTTCAATTCAGATGAATCGAGCTAGCATTTCGTTATTAAGTTTGTTGTTCAACGTAGCAACTGCTTTCACCCCCAACACCTACGATGAATGTTTACGTAACAGCATACCTTCCATCAGCGTAATGGATCGAGCCAGTTCATCCTACCCTTCCTTTACATCTCAATGGAACAACCGGTTACCAACTATCCGTCCTTCGGTAGTAGTTACACCTAAAACGACCGCTGAAGTTTCGAAAGTGATCATGTGTGCTAAATACTACAAAGCTAACGTAGTAGCACGTGGTGGTGGTCACAGTTACGAAGGGTACTCTTTAGGTAGCGATTCCCACACCGTAATCGATTTAAGATATATAAATTCGGTTAAAGTAGATCAAGGTAGTAAAACGGCTGAAGTAGGAGGAGGTGCTTTACTAGGACAAATCTACTACGAAGCTTGGACTAACGGAAGACTCAGTTTACCGGCAGGTACCTGCCCTACCGTCGGTATCGGTGGTCACGCTACCGGTGGTGGGTTCGGTAGGTACTCACGAACTTACGGTATGGTAGTAGATAACATTTTAGAGATGGAAGTAGTTACTTCTGACGGGTACGTAAGGACTGTAAACAATTTCCAGAACAAGGATCTATTCTGGGCTATACGTGGTTCCGGTACCGGTTCGTTCGCTATCGTTACCAAATTTAAATTCCAGCTGTTCCAGACTCCTAACTTAGTTACCAATTTCCACTTCGATTTCCAAGTTGATGAAAACTCCTACGCCGACGTATTCGACCGTATACAAAAGTACTCTAGAGATATGCCCCTTGAAGTAGGTGCTTCGTTAGGACTTTACACCAGATCCATCGGCTTTTCTGGTGTGATTTTGGCTGACAATCAGGGTCAGAAAGATTGGATTATTAACCATATGATTCAAAACTTACCTACCCCCGGCTGGAAAGCGTTCACCGACACTACCTTCATTGACACCGTTATGGAATATTCCGGTTTGAACACTAAGGATGTAAACGCACTTAGATCGGTCAAACGTTGGGATGGCTTTGAAAATTACAAGTTCTTTAAAGCTAAGAATGGGTTCATTAAAGAGTACTTCCCCAGAGAATTTTTACAAAGGTTGGGTAGACAGATGACTACCGCACCCCAAGGTACTTTTATCTTGATGGACGTACAGGGTGGTAAACCTAACCGTGTTCCTAAAGAAGAAACAGCTGTAGTTCATAGGGATGGTATGCTGTTCGATTTCCAAATGATTGCCGATGCTCCTAACCCTGATCAAGGCAACCGATTGATGCCTTGGATGGATCAAACTTACGACTTATTAAAACCTTATATCGTAGGAAACTATATTAACTATCTCGATAAAGATGTCACTAACTGGCAACAAGCTTATTACGGGGATCACTTCAACAAATTACAGCAGATTAAGAGGAAGTTCGACCCTAACAACTTGTTCAACAACCCTAGATCCATTCCAGTTTAAAAAGTTATATTAAAATTGGTTTTAACTATAAAAATTTACATATACATATAAACCATTTTTATATATTTATTTATTTTCAATTTAAACGTTTTAATTAATATTATCGTACTACAGCAATACACTTATTCCGAAAATTTTAAACTTACCAATCGGTTCAATATTATTTAATTTAGCCGTCAGTCAAATTATATAATTTGCATTTTTTTCTTGAAAGCTATCTAGCTCAAGTATTTTATTTATAACAAAAATAAAATAAAATGGATGGTAAGGGATACAAAAGTCTAATGAAAGTAATCACCAGAGAGTAGTCTAATTTTTTTAGAATAAAAGTACTACAGCTGAAAGTAGTTTAAAAGATTATTTAGAATAAGTATATCTTTATTTTTCAGCTATACTGTAGCACCTATTAATTTTTTTTTAGTTTAAAAATTATTGGAATGAAGCAATATTTATAGGAGAGAGTTGACAAAGAGAACAAAGATCTAAAATTATTATTTTTTAGAAGATTTCTTTTAATAGTAAAAATATAAAGAAATAGAAATAGAATTTTAATTTTAATAAGAATTTTAATAATTGCAAAATTTTGCTACTAAGTTGGTAAAGGTTAAATAAAATCTAATTGAAATTTCAGAAAAAAGTCAGTAGATTAATCAAAGTAAGAATCCTATTAGAATAGCAATTATATAAAGTAGAAGAATATATAATAAAAAATATATATTAAAAAGTGAGATAGAAAATAATAGTTTGTAAAAAGATTAAAAATATGCTAATATTAAAATAAAATAAGTTTAAAACTAATTAAAAATAGAATAGATAATGAATTTATTAAATATAATTTTTTTTAAAATATATAAAAAAGCTAAGTATTATTTACTAATAAATTATATAAACTATATATAAATAAAATATAATTTAAAATTTATTACTTTTATAATATTATAATATTAGTTTTTTTTTATAATAAATTAAACTATTTATAAAGTTAAAAGTAGTTTATTATAAAATACTTTTTTATTAAATATAGTGTTAATTTAAAGTTGTATATATATAATATTAATACTAATTTTAACTATAAAAATTAAAACAATTTAGCTAAAAAAGCCTTTAATAAATAAATTATTTATTATTTTTATATAGTAAAAATTCAATCTTTTATTTTTTTAATATAGAAAGTTAGAAATTATATATATATTAAGCATTATAGCTAAAAAATTATAATAAATTTATATTTAAAAATAATTATATTTAATAGTATAATAAAAATATATTTAGTTAATTTTTCTTATTTTTAAAAAATTAAAATTAATTTTTAAATTAGCTATAAATAAAAAATTATTAAAAAAAGATTAAAAATAATATATATTTTATATCTTAATTTTATTAAAAATAATTTATTTATTTTAGAAATCTTTACTTATTTAAATATTAAGCTATTTATAATTTAAAGTAATCTTTATTTAAAAATTAAAATAATAATAAATATACTTTTTATAAATATTTTTACTATATTAAATTATTAAAAAATGTTTAATTACTAATATAAAAATAATAATAAAATTTAATAAAATTTAAACTAAATATACTATATTATAAAGTAAAGCTATAATACTATAGTTATTATATTAAGTTTAATTGCTTATTATTTTACTATTTTTTTAATATAAATTTATTAATTTTATTATAAAGTTAAGTAAAATTTTTTATTTATTTTATTATATATTATTTTTTAAATAATATTATTTATTTTACTATCAAAACTAGTTTTTAAATATATATATATTATTAATAAGTACTATTATTTTAAAGTTTAAAATATAAATTAATCTAAATTTTTTAATATAATGCTTAATTTAGCCATAAAATTAAATAAAAATATTTTATTTGTTTATTTATTTAAACTTAAGTTTATTTTAAATAGTTTTTAATTTTAATTAATAAATATAAATATAAATATAAATTTAAATTAATAGCATTTTATATAACTATATAAATAATTTAAAATATTTAAAAAGTATAATTAAAGTATTTAAATTTTAATATTAATAGTTAATTATAAATTATAAAGTTAAATATTTTAAAAAATTATAGTTATAATATTTAATAAATTATTAGTTTTATATATAGTATACTTAAATATAATATAGTATAAGTTAAAATAATACTACTTTAATTAGTATATTTAGCTCAAATATTTATTACTTTAACTTTATATTAATATTAGTTTTTTAATATTATTATAAATTTAATTTAAAATAATAACTTATAAAAAAAACCATTTTATTAAAGAGTTTATAATATAATAATATTATTTGAAAAAGCTTTTATTTAAAATATTCTATTAAAATAATTATTTTATTAACTATATAAACTTATATTTTTTTTTAATTAATTTATTAATAATTTAATATATTTTTAAAGTAATACTTATTATAAGTTTTTTTATTTAGTAACTTTTAAAATAAACTATTTATTTTATCTTTTAAGATTTACTTAAAAAATTTATAAGTAAACTATTAAGTATATTATAAAAATACCTTTTTTTATTTTAAATAAACTTTTTTATATTTTATTATTATTATTTAATAGTAGTTATATATTTAAACTTATTAAAATAAAATTATATTTTACTTAAATTAGTATTAAGCTTTATAATTCTTTTATATAAATAATATATAACTATAATTATATTAATTATTATAAATCTGCAATAATTAATATAACTTTATAAGTAAAATGTAAACTAAATTATATTTATATTTATTATAGTAAATTTACTTAAATAAATCTAAATATAAAATTAAAATATAATTTAAGTTATATAACTATTAAGTAAAAATATTAGTATTTTCAAAACATATTAAAAATAAAGCTTAAGTTAGCTTATATTATTTATATCAAATATATACTATTTATAATATAAATATAATAAATATTAGTTTTATAACTAAAAAATAGTAATATTTTACTTATTTTAGTTCTTTATATTAAAGTTTAATTAATATATTCTAAGCTTTAAAAAAATATTTTTAAGCTTATTTTTAAATCAAGTTTATAATATAATTAAACTATTTATATTTAACTTAAGCTTATAATTAGCTAAAATACTTACCTTTTATTTAAGCTTATAATTAACTAAAAATTTTACTTTTAACTTAAAAGTATAGTAAAGCTAATATTTTTACTATTAAATTAAATATTTAATAAAACATAATAGTATATATTATAATTATATAATTTAATTATTAAATTTATTTAAAAAAAATTAAAAATATATAAATTTTATATATGTTAATACTATAAAAGTATATTTAAAAATTTTAATAATAAATAAGTACTTTAAATAGTAAAAAATAATAATTTTCACTTTATACTATAAGTTTTAAATAAATATTAAAATATTAAAATATTTAAAAAAAAGAGCTTAATAATAATAAATATTTAAAAAATTAATTTTTTATAATTATATAAACTATACTAAAAACTAGTATTTTTAAAATATTATAAACTTTATAAAAATAAGTTAAATATTTATAAAAAAGACTTTTTTTACTTTTTAAATATAGTTAATTTTTTTAGTTTGTTATTACTATTAAAAAATATACTAATTTTCATAATAAATTAGATTTATTAATTATAAAAGTAAACATAATTAAAATTGTTAAGAATAATATTTGAAAACACTTCTTAGATTTAAATATATTAGAGAATTAATTTTTATAGTCATATTGTATTTAGATTAAATTACATACTTTGTTTAGGATGTTTAATAGTATAACATATTAAAAATAGAAGTATTAAATATACTTTAAAAATGTATCTAACTTGTCTTATATAACACAATGCTGTACAGCTGATACTATGCCAATTTTTGATGTTATACTTTTGTATACGTTTAAACCCTTTCCAAATAATTAAGATTTATATAAATAATGTTATATATATTTGTCACGAAGTTAAAGGATTAACTATCCATTCTTGAAAGAAGATCATTAGATTTTTAACAGAATTTTATCAATCCTTTAACCAACATATCGATGAGTAATGTAAACTATCCTTAAAAACTGAATTAGAACTTGTTTAAATCCGAAAATCTAAGTATTTTACTAAAATGCTTACTAATAATTTAGGTAAAACAATGCTCAAGATAGTTAGGTAAAAATTTGATGATTTATATCTGATAAAAGAACGCGTTTTAGTGTAGTATGCGGAAATACTGGTAATTATTCATTATGAAACCAAGTTCGGGAATTGAAATCTAAAATTGATCCAATTAGAATTTACACGCGTACGTTTTTATAATGCTTAACACCCTTCTAATCAACTTTTTAGATAGTTATCTAATCTAACCAATTATATCATTTCGAAAACTAGATTATAGAAACGTAAGCAACGGCCTATAAATATCTGAACGTAGAAAACTGCTACTTTAATTTCAAACTATTTGTTTTATTTAACTAAAATATGGCTATCAAAGTAGGTATTAACGGATTCGGTCGTATCGGTCGTATTGTATTCAGAGCTTCCCAAGAGAAGAATGATATTGAAATCGTCGCCATCAACGACCCCTTCATCGATTTGGAATACATGGTATACATGCTTAAATACGACTCCACCCACGGAAGATTCAAGGGTGAAGTTTCTCACAAAGATGGTAAGCTTATTGTAAATGGAAAACCTATCCACGTCTTTGCTGAAAAGGATCCCGCCAACATTAAGTGGGGTGAAGCTGGTGCCACTTATGTCGTTGAATCAACCGGTGTTTTCACCACTACCGAAAAGGCCAACGCCCACATCAAGGGTGGTGCCAAGAAGGTTATCATCTCCGCCCCCAGTGCTGATGCTCCTATGTTCGTAGTAGGTGTTAACTGCGATAGCTACGACCCCAAATACAACGTTGTTTCGAACGCTTCATGCACCACCAACTGCTTAGCTCCTCTCGCTAAGGTTATTAACGACAAATTCGGTATTGTTGAAGGTTTAATGACCACCTGCCACGCTACCACTGCTACTCAGAAGACCGTCGATGGACCCAGTGGTAAGGACTGGCGTTCCGGACGTGGTGCTGGCCAGAACATCATCCCAGCCTCCACTGGTGCCGCCAAAGCTGTTGGTAAAGTTATCCCTCAGCTTAACGGTAAACTTACCGGTATGTCTCTTCGTGTACCTACCCCCAACGTCTCCGTTGTTGACTTGACTGTACGTTTAGAGAAATCTGCTACCTACGATGAGATCAAAGCTACCATCAAGGCTGCCTCCGAAAACGAACTCAAAGGTATCCTCGGTTACACTGAAGATGCCGTTGTATCCACTGATTTCTTATCTGACCCTCGCTCTTCTATCTTCGATGCTGCTGCCGGTATTGCCCTTAACGATAAATTTGTCAAGTTAGTCTCTTGGTACGATAACGAATACGGTTACTCCCACCGTGTCCTCGATCTTATCCGTAAGATGGCTTCCAAGGATCAGTTATAAGTTTTTTTATCTGTTCCATCAGTACTTTAAGTTAAGCATTATTTTTTAATGTTAAGGTTGTGATTTATATAAACCTTTATGTTGTATTTTATATTTTTTTACTATACTCTTTCTAAATGTATATTTGTATTTTACCTTATCTGAAGCTCCAAAAGTTAAGCTTTAAATTATTTTTAGTTTGTATTTATTTTAGCATACTATTATAAACAAACTTTATTTAATTACTTGAGCTACTGTAATAATCAATTGATATAATTTTTATTTTCTTGAAGGGGCACTTAGCTAATTTACTTATAAAACGCTTTTTTCATTTATAATTCCTCTTTTATCTACATATGTTAAAAACAATAGCTTGTTTTCAGCAAGGATACAAGTAACTAAGAGTTTGAAAGTTGAAATTTAATAAAGGAGATGGCTATAGAAACTATTATAAAATTTTGATTTAAAATATTGTTTTAATAAGTAAACAAATTATTTAATAATGGTTTACAAATAGTAAAGTAAGAATATAGCTATAAATATTTAAAATAAAATAGTATAAAAGAACATTTGTAATCAAAAATAGTTAATGAGAAAAAGGATAAATTTTGAATCTACAATAAGCTCTTACTATAATCTTTACTTAAAAATAAATTTATATTAACTTTTGGAGATTTTTATGCTTTATTGGTTTTAATTAGTATAAGCTTCAAATACTATTTTAATTTAATAAAATTTATAAAATAATTAGACTATACTTTTATATTATAATATAATACTTATAAAACCATAGCTATATATACTTTATTATTAACTTTTATAATTAGTTTTTTTACCTTTACTAAGTACTATTTATATTAATATAATATAATAATAGTTTATTAATTACAAAATTTTAAGCTATATATATGTGCAATTAGCTATTTAAAAAAATATCTAATTTTAATTTTAGAATATTAGTTAATAAATAAGCTAATAAAATAAAATATTAATTAAAAACATATATATTTAATAAGTTATATATAATTTTTCAAAGTATATTAATATATATATACTATATATAATAAAAAAATTATAATATATTAATATAATACTTATAAAATTGTAAATTATATACTTAATTTATAAAACTAAGTTTTATTAATAAAAAGTAAATATAAAAAACTAAAAAGCTAAGTAAAAAGGTTTACTTAATATTTTAACTTTAAAATTTATTAAATAAATAAATTTTTAAGTAAGTTAATTTTTTATTATAATTAACTTTACCTAATTTTATATTAAAATTATTTATTAAAATATTAAAAATTTTCTAAAATTATAAATTTTTTATTTTATTTTATTTTATATAAACTATTATATTTATTTAATATATATATAATTAAATTTAGATTTATATAATTATATAAATATATATTATACTTAAATTAACTTTTTTATTAGTAAAATTAACTATTTTTGCTACTTTTAACCTAGTATTATAATATTAAAATTAAAAAATTATTTATAAATATAAATAAATAAGTAAATAAAATTTTAAATAAAGTAGCTTAAAATAATTTTTTATAGTTTTATTAGTAAAATAAAAATTATTATTAAATATATATTAAAGATAATATTAGTTTATAATATTACTATACTATTATTAATATTATTAAATTTTATATATGTATTACTTTTACTATTTTAAGCTATATATATAAAATAAACAAGTATGAAAATATTATATATTATAATACTTTTTTATATAAAATACTATTTTCATTTTAAAATAGTTAAATATTTAATATAATTTACTTTATATTAAAATTTTAATTTTAATATATAAATGTAATTATTTTTAAGCTATATATATATACAAGTATATAACTTTATTAAATATAATAAAACAATATTATAAAATTTTATTTTTATTTTTTTCTAACTTTATTAAAAAAATTTAATCTTAGATAAAAAAAGAAAAGTAATAAAATTAAATAATATTTAGTTTTATATAAAAAAATTAATAAAAAATTACTAATATAAGCTATTATTATTTACTATTAAAAATAGTATATAATTTATGTATAACTGTTTAATTTTAGTTTAGAAGTTTAAAATTAAACTTTAAAAAAGTTTATAATATTATATTTAAATATATATAAGCTAATAAATCTAAGCTAAAAAAATTATTAATAGTTAAAATATTTAATAATATTATATTTATATAATATTATTAATTCAAGTATTTATAGCTTTTAGCTATAAGTTATAATAAATTTATAAAAATATATATTATTTTAGACTTTAGCTATAAAAAAGCTTTAAAAAATTAATATTAAATTTATAATAGTAAAATTTAAAAAAAATTATGCATTTTTACTATTAAAAAATAGTAGTATTTAATTACTAATAATTTAGTATAGTTTTAAACTAATAAAATTTTTAATATTTTATTTAAAAGTTAAAAGTCAAAACTATATAAAACTAAGTAAGCTAAATTATTAAAAAATAAAAATTATTTAAATAAATAAAAGTTAAAAAATTATAATTTTAGTAAAAATATATATATTTAAATTTATTATTTTTTAACTAAAATGTGTTTTATAAATTTAAAGCCTAAATATTATCAGTTTTATAATATTAGCTAAATTAAGCTAAAATTAACATTTTAAATAAAAAAACTAAACTTATTAGTTTTAATTTATAGTATTTTAAAATTTTTAGTTATTTATAATAAAGTTTATAGTTTAAATATAAATTTGTTTATCTTAAATTTTTTTATTTTAATTAAAATTTATTATTATATTTTTTTAATTAAATTTACTAATAAAAATATTAAGCTTAAATATTTTTTGCTAAAGATATTTTTAAATAGATCTAAAATAAAAGATAGCTTTAAAAATATTATAATATTTATTAAAACTAATAGAATTTTAAAAAATACTAAAAATGTATAATTAATTTTATAAAAAGTAATAATACTAAATAATAATAATAATAAATAAGTAAAAAATTAGGTTAAAAGTAATACTAAGTATATTAAATAAAAAAGCTATTAAGTTTAGTTTATTACTATTATATAAATTATTATAATAAGCTTTATTTATAAAGTTTATAATTTTTTTAAAATAAATATAAATAGTTTAATTTAATAAATGTTATTTAAATAATTATAATTATAATTATAATTTTTTTAAACTTTATTTGTTATATAGCAATAAATACTTTTTTATTAGTATTATTTTTTTAAAACAACTTATTAAATATTTATAATATTTAAAGCTATTATTACTAAAAGTTATAAGCTTTACAAAATTAAATAAATATATCATATTATATTAAAATATTATTAAAAAATATTAATTATTAGCAATTAGTAAATTTTTAAAATATATAAATTTTTAGCTATTTTTTATTATTTATAAATTATAAAATTTTAATATTTTAAAAAAAAAAGATAAAAGTAAAGTTTTAAATAACTAATAAATTAAAATACATTTAAAATAAATAGTAAATTAAAATTAATTAAAGAAAACTAAGTAAAAAAAATAATTTATAAATAATAATACTATTTAAAAAACTTTTTAATATAGTTAATAATAATTTTAATAAA
>JAWQFY010000075.1:0-63959 GCA_037055185.1 Capillidium rhysosporum
CTAGGGCTAGTCAATTATGTAGGTATCCACTATGCCTGGACCAAGTTTCTCCACCAGTGGAATCAATTACTATTACCACCTCTTACCTGGTGTCACATTAATTTATTTAAAAAAAACTAACAAATAAATGATAATAATAATAATAAATAGTAAGTAAAATATTAAATATAAATATTAAGTAGAAAGTTTAATCTAATTTTAATAAGCTTATAAAAGTTTAGATAAACTTTAAAATATTAAAAATAATTATAATTTAAATAATAAAGCTAAAATATTAAATAAAAAATAGTAATAAATTTTGATATTTATATATATTTAAAAAATTATAATAAAAAATATTATTTAATTATATATAAAAACTACTACTATACTAGTTTAGAAAATATAAAAAATAATACTAATAGTAATATAAAATTAATATTTTAAAGTTTTCATTTTTACTTTTAAATTAAAATATATTTTATATTATATATTTAAATAATAATAAATAAATAAATTACTATTTTTATATTTATATAAGTTTTATTAGGTTTGATAATTTTGTTTTACTACTTTTACTACTTTTTAGTTAATTTTTAAAAAAAAAATTAATATATATATATTATATAGTTATAAAAAGTATTTTAATAATAGCTACTAAAATAAAATTTCTTTTTATAATGCCAAAAAAAAATTAATAAAAAAGAGAAAAGTAAGATATAAAATACTTTTTCAAATTAAGTAAAGTTAATCCAATTAAAAATATTAACTAATCTTTATAAGATATAATACTCTAAATAAAAATATTTAATTTATATATATTATTATACTAAAAAATTGAAAATACAATATAAGTATATATAGTTAATGAATTATATTTTAAAGTTAGCTTAAATATATATATACAACAATTATTTAGCATTTTAAATTAAAAAGAAATTAATAAAGCTAATTATAGTAGTAGATATTAAATGTAGAGACTATATTTAAAGTTTGAAGTTCAAAAATTAAGACAAAGCTAGCTTTAAAATTTAATTTATATATGTTATGTTTTATTTAGTATATCTCGGGTAGTATAGTGGTGAGTATCCCCGCCTGTCACGCGGGAGACCGGGGTTCAATTCCCCGCTCGAGAGTTTATTTTTATAAATTAAAATTTTTTAATGTTTAAATTCTCTAAGTTTACCTTAGTGATAATTAGCTTCTAACTCATTTTAATATATTATAATACTTTTGTATATCTATTTTAGTTTAATCATAATAATAGATCTAGGTGCGCAATTTTTTTTAAGAATTAAAAAATATGATTTACAAAAAACTAAATTTAAAGAATTTAAAATTTAAAAATTTATGTTATAAAAATAGACTCTCGAGCGGGGAATTGAACCCCGGTCTCCCGCGTGACAGGCGGGGATACTCACCACTATACTACCCGAGATATATTAAATAAAACATAACATATATAAATTAAATTTTTATTTTTATATTGAGAAATCTTTTATATCATTTTTTTATTTTAATTAGTAAATTTGATACATAAAAAGTTATTTAATGTTGTTATTTTAAACATTTATAGACTAGTATAAATTAATTTTTTAATTTTTTTTTCTTTCCATTTATTTTATAAATATTAGTTTATTATTTATTTATTTTAAACTACTATTTATTCTATTCTACTTATCTATACTTGGCTTACTTAAAACAGTATTACTGTTATTTTAAAATTTTATTATTATTAGTTTTAAAAAATTATATATATAATTTATTATTTTTTAACTTAGGTTTAGCTTAAATAAGTTTAAATTATAAGTTATAAGCTAAGATTATTTTATTAAAACTTATATTTTATTAATATACTTTTTAAAATTAGCCTTATTAGTATTTTTTATAAAGTAAAGGCTTTATAAATCTAGATAAATTTAATATAATTTATAAATAATTGGAATTTTTTTCTTTATTATATATATAAAAAATACTTTTTAGTTTTTATAATAGTAAAAAAAGTAATAAACTTATAAAATATATAAATTAATATATTAAAATAACTTAAAATTTTTATATAAACTTTATTTTTATAGTTAAATTACAAAGTTTAAAATAATGCTATTTAAGTAGTTAGTATACTTTATATATATATTACTTAATAAGTAAGTATTTTTATTAAAAAAATTTTATATTTATATTATACTACTATTTTTTAAATATTTTTAACAATATTTTATTTAATCTAAAAATTATTTAATTATATTTATACTTAATTTTTTTTTTAATATAACTAAAAAAAATAAAATTAACTTTATAAGCTTTATATTTTTATAATAAGTAGTACTATTAAAAATAGCTTTAATTTTTTAATAAAGCATTTAAATTAAACTAGTTTAATTTTATACAATTATATAAATTAAGCTAATATATAACTTTTATTTTTTTAATAATATATTAAAATTATAGCTTTAATATACAATTATTTTTTAGTTTATTAAAATTAATTATAAATATAATTATATAGAAAATATTTTTTAATTTACTTTTTTTCTAAATATAACTTAAAAACATAAAGTTTAAAAAATATTTATTTAAAAAATATATTATAGTAATTTTAAAAAGAAGAATATTTAGATTAAAGTATTTTTTTAATATTTAATTTTATAATATTAATTATTAGCTATAAATTTTTAAATTTGTAATTAAAAGCTATAGCTTTTTATAAATTTTTATAAATTTTTTTAAGTTAAATTTACTAGTATTTTACCTTTTTACTATAAAAATAGTATACTTAATATAATTTTAATATAATTTTTAGCTATTATAATAGTATAAATAATAATAATTTTATTATTATATATAGTATTTTATTACTTAATAGCTTATTAAGTTACTCACTTTTAATTATTTTATTATTTTAATAGTTAATAATAATATTAAACTTACTTTATTATTATTTACTAAATTTATATATTTTATATTTATATTTATATTTACAACTACTATTATATTATAGTATTTTATATTGTAATATTTTATTGCTTAGCAACTTTATAATTATTTTAATCATTTCTTTTTTAAGCTTATTTGATTATTTTTTTTTCTTTTATTTTAAATTTATATAATAAAATTACTAATTTTATTTTCAACAACTCTCTGTAAAATATTTTAAGTATTTAATAAAATTTCAAATAAAGAAAATTTTTTTATTCTATTATTTTTACTTGAAAACTTTATTTTATTAATATATAACAAATCATAATAGCCAACAATTTAAATTTTTATAAATTTACTTTAAATTATATCAAATTACTTATGAAACTAACTTTGCTATATTATAATAAGACACTTTTATTTGTTTTTTATTTTATTTTTATTTTTCTATTTTATTAAAAATATAAAAGCTATTTAAAATTGCAAATGCTTTTATATTTTTTTATAAATTCTATATATTAAATTTAGTTATTTTTTTACTATTAAATAGTTTGTAGTCTTTATAATTATAGCCTTCTATAACCTAAACTATATATAAATATATATTTATTTTGCTGCCAAATTTTTACCAATTTTACTTTCTTATATTATTTATTAGACTTTCATATTTATTACTTTTATAATTGATAATAAAGTTAATTTTATTCCATTATTATTTACTAACTTCTTTATACAAATACTTATATTTATTATTATTTTTGCATTATAATATTTTATATTATATAATATAAATATTGCTACTAGTATTAAACCAAAAACCAAATATTATATATATTATATAATTTAAAGCTTATTATTAATATTATATTAAATATTAAATACTATATTATATAGTAAAATTATATATTAAATATTAGTTTTAAAGCTATTAAATTAATATAAGTTATAATTTATTATTTAATATTTTTAGCTTTAAGCTAAAAATATTTAAAAATTATTTAATTTTTTTTTTTTTAAATATAGCAAATTTGCAAAAATGTTATACTTATTAAACTTATATTTATTTATATAGTAAAGCTATTTATATTTAAATAATTAGCTTACTTTTAATATAAAAAATATATATTTAAGCTATATTAATTATATTTTTAAACTAGTTTAGTAATATATTATATAATATTTTAAAATAAAGTATTTAAATATTTAAAGGTATATTTAAATTATAATTATTTTATTATATAAAGTAAATTAAGTTAATATTTTAAAAGTTTTAAAATTTAAAGTAGTATACTAAAATAAAGCTTTAATATATATAATTTTATAGTTTATTTAGATTAACTATAAACTTATATACTATATATAAGTTAAAAGTATTTATATATTTACTTTTTATATTTACTTACTTTTTAGATATAACTTAAAAATAAATATTAAATACCTAATGCCTAAAATATAATTATAAATATATTTTATATATTATTAACTATATAATTATAATATATAATAGTATAGTTTTTTAATATATTAATACTATATTAATATTTAATTAAAATTTTGATATACATTTTTAATGTTGCTATAGTAATATAAGTTAAAAAATTATAGACAATAGCTAAAAAGCATTTTAATTTTAATTTTATTTATATATAATAATTGTTAAGTATAGTATTTTATAATTTGCAAAGTAAAAAAAATTAAAAATTAAAATAGTAAAAATAATATTTTAATTTATATTATATTTAAATATATATTAATATATAGAAAGTAAATAAATATAAATATTTATTTTAGCTGGTTTTATTAGCTTGATTTTTATTTATTTAATTATTAAAATCAAAATTAGCTACTTTTTAAAGTGCTAATTATTCATTTACACATTTTGTAAATCTTTTAAAATTTTATTTTTTAAAACTTTAAAATAAAATAGATAGTATATTAACTTAAATTTGAAATATTATTTAAACTGGCTTTAAAGTTAAGGTATATATTATTACTATAGTTTAAAATCTTAGAATAAAATAAATGTATGATAATAATCTAATACAAAAAACGATCAAATCCATCCGTAACTTTATAAAACTACTACCACTTTTCGATATTTCAATTTACACTAAAAACTTAAAATAAATTAAAAAGTGAAATGCAGAAGCCAATTTATACATTATAACTGTAAAATTAAAAGCATACTACTTTTAAAGCTGATTTGATGGTAACGGAGCTACGCTAAAACACTAATGAAATGATGATAGACAAGTGATGATAGAATGTAATAAAAGGCACTAAAAGTAATACATGATCTTAAAATTAGATCAGAAAGTAGTAAACTAAGTTTAGAGTAGGTGGGATAGCAGAAGGAAGTATAGGTAAAAGTGGCAGTAATAATTATAGAGTAAACATCCTGCAAGTTAAAGTCTTAACCTACAAACAAAAACCTCAGATCCTCCTCAGTAAGCCTAGCAAGGGCAGCTGTATCTTTGCCTATGGTAGATTGGAACATTGCATGCTTCTTCTTTTGCAGCTCCAAAATCCTAGATTCTATAGAATTCTCCACTATAAGCCTAGTAACCTGTATAGGTCTTCTCTGACCAAGTCGGTGAATCCTATCCATAGCCTGATCCTCTACCGCCGGATTCCACCACGGGTCGCATAAAAAGACTCTACTAGCTTCAGTTAAATTCAGAGCAATCCCCCCAGCCTTTAACGATACTAGGAATACGGTGTACTCATGGCGTTGCATAAAAGTCTGGATGACGGCGTCACGTTGAGCCGGTCCCATCCTACCGTCAAGTCTGCAACAGGCGAACCCAGCCCTAGTGAGTCGCCAGTGTACCAGATCGAGGAAGTTGACGAATTGTGAGAACACTATGGACTTGATAGTGTAGTCTTTGGACCTTAATTTGTCCAACTCTTCAACCAGGGCCTCTATCTTAGTTGAAGAACGCCAGCGATCCATGTCAATACGGTTGACGATAGATCTTTTGAACTGCTCGCTTTGCGGTTTAAATTGCTTACCTAACCGCTTGCGTTCCGATACCTCAAGCTCCAACTTCTTCAAGGCATCTTCGCCGTCGTCCTCGTTACGTAGGGTGGCTTGAGTCAGATCGATGGTTAACGGAACATAACAGGCGGGGCATTTAGGATGCAATTCTAACGAGGTGTTGAGGTACTGTGATGCATCTTCACGACAGAAGACATGCTTGCACTTGGATAGAATAGGATCCTCCGCTTCGTCCTGGCACAGTACACACACTAAGCGGTCCTTCAAAGGTTTTGCTTCGGGGTCTAAAGTAGTACCGGTACCGGTAGTCGTGGGTAACCGTTTCAGTATTAGATCGGGATGGTTAACAGCCAATCGCATCTTGGTGATCAGCTCAAATATGTTGGCGTAATTGTTCAGGACAGTACCGGCCTCTACGTAGGTGGTGAACTTACGTTTGGTATCGGAGTACAATGACTCGTAATAGTCCTCCTCCTCCTCGTTGAACACGTCCCGACGTACCGTTAAGACACGTGGGGGTAGACCGAGGTCATCAGCCTTCTCGTTCTTAGTTCTACGCAGCATTATTCGGTCCAAAATCTTACCCAACTTTTCGAATCCCAGCTTACCCTCGTCCACGCAGCCGTATTTCTGAATCGGCTTCATCACCTCCGAATTCCACCAACAGAAGTGGTTCATAGGTGAGCACCCACAATCGTTGCACACCGAATTACGATGGAACGACCAGGATAGCGATTTACAATCACATTTCTTGCAATAGTAGTAACTGAATGGATCAATACGTAGGAAACGAATCAACGAGTACAGCTCACCGACTCTATTTTGTAGTGGGGTGCCAGAGAGTGCCCACTTGTGTTCGGCGTTCAAGGCAAAAGTAGCCCTGGCCGTATTACAAGCTCTATCTTTGATGTAATGTCCTTCATCCAGTATAACTCTATGCCAGGTGGTGGAATGTATGATGGACTTTTCTTTGACTTGGACACCCTTACGTTTGAACCCGTACTGTTGCTTACGGAAGCTACTCTCAATGATAGAATAGGTGGTTAATATTATATCGTAGTTCTGGAACTCCTTCTCCGACTTGGTACGGTTGTTACCGTGAAACAGCAGTACTTTCAACGTAGTAGTGTGGTTCTGTATCTCAGCCATCCACTGCATAAGGGCAACGGTAGGTGCTATCAGTAAATTGGGCCTATGTCTGGGCTCTGAAAGCAGGAGCGCTATAGTTTGTATCGTCTTTCCCATCCCCATCTCGTCAGCCAGCAGACCACCTTTGAAGAAACCTTGTTCCTGTTGCAGCATCCAACTTACACCCTCTCTCTGGAACGGTAACAGCTTTAACTTTAAATCGGCAGGTTGATCGATCATACTGATTTCGGGTACCGGTATCTTATCTACCCAATCCCATACATTCTCAAGGGATGGATGGATATCCAACACCCTCGGATCCTCACAAGGATGAGTTTGGTAATACTTCCACGATTGTTTATATCTGGGGTCGTTCTTGTATTTATTGTTAGTGTTTTTGTAGACTTTCTTCTTAGAAAATTTCGATGCCAAAGGTATGTCAACTGAGGATTCAGTGTCAGATAGCTCAACAACAGATGCATCCGAGTTTGATTCACTGCTGTTTTCACCCACCCCACTTGCTTCAAATTCAGAATCACTTTGAAGTTTAGTAACTTTAGCCCTTTTCGTATTAACTCGAGTAGATTTACGAACAGGTCTACTCGATTTCTTAGTGGATTTACGCTTAGTAGCTGTATAAGATTCGGTCTCTTCTGATTCGGAATCAGTTTGCTTATTGGAAATTTTAGAATTTTTTCGACCTCTAGTCGCTTTTTTAACCGGTGAACTTAATTCGGAGCTCTTGGCAGTAATTTTACTATTACTTCTCTTCGCCGTCGAAGTGATTTTAGGCGTAAGAAACTCATCATCGGAACTGGAGAAATGGGTTAAATCTACCGCTTGACTCGATGGTTTGGAAACAGGCTTAGGAACTCTTGATCTAAGCTTGTACCTAATCGGGGTAGCTTCTTTATCACTTGGATCAAAATCGGTTACTAATTCTACAGAGTCGTTCGATTTATTCTTTTTTTTTGAATTTAAAACCAAATCTTCCACCGATTCAACGTCACTCTCTTCCGAAGATCTAATCAGTCCAAGCGATGTTATTAAACTACTCGAGTTATCCTTAGCTAAGTACGATGTCTCACCACTTACTGAATTCACATTCTCTTCCTCTAACTGAATTGAAGTAGTAAGCTGATTATTCGAATCTATTTGAACTGAATTTTCGGTTCCAGCGCTAATACTACCTTTCTTTGATTTTGATCGAGTTGATCTAGTACTTCTCGGACTCATTTCTCTATTGAAATTTAAAAATTAATTGTTTACAAAATTTTGAAATGAGCAATGAAAAGTTCAAATTTAAATTCATTTCAACTTCAATTTTATAGACTTTATAACTGTGATTTAAACTTAATTGGTTGTTAACTTCGCAAACCCACTTAGTTGAATCAAATACAGGGATAAAATATGTCTCATCCAATTAAATTTTTTTATTGATTAACTGTGCTTTTATGCCTTACCCCTATTTACCAATAGAAATATTATAAATTGTAAATAAGCCAATAATAAGTGATATCAAGATGACCAAATAATGCGCAAGAAAAACTAAGATTAGTAATCGAGCAAATCCAATAAATCGTCTCAGCTTTTCAACTTTCATCAAAGATTATTTTACATTTTTATCTTTCTAAATTTTCAGTTTATAAGAATGGTACGAAATAATCGATCGGTAAGAGGGCCTAGATCCGCTTTGACAAGTTTCCTTGAAGTAAGTTTAAAATTTATAGCACAATGAATTAAATAATTACAGGAAAAGGGTATACGAAATACCAACCCAGCACAAAGGAACAACCGACGACAGAATAACGCACCTGAAACTGTCGAAGAAGGCGCGGAAGAGGCAGCTGCATCAACTGAATCAGCTGAAGCTCAAGAAACGAACCAAGTAGAAACGGTCAACGAAGAAACTGTTCCTGTAAACATAGTTGTAGACCAACCAGAAGTAGATGTGGAAGTACAAGTGGAAGCTTCATCTTCAACTGGGTACACAACTAGATCGGGTAGGAGAACTAAAAGTAAGGTTAGTGCAAGTGAAGGTAATAAAATTGAAAAACCTACCAAGAAAGTAGAAAAACCTAAAGGCAAGCGGAAGAAGAGTAAAGGGTATTTTGGAAAAGGAGTTGATAGTAGCGACGAAAGTAGCGGGGATGAGTTCCAACCTTACGACGTGTTCGATAACCCGGGACCCTCCAACTCAAGAGCTCGGTTTACTCGTAGTGGTAAAAAGTTGGACGAAGCTGGTGGTGAAATTAACCCACCTACAGGAGTAACTTTCTGTAACACGTGTAACACCCGATTTGTGATGAAACCGACCACCTTACCTGATGAGAATGGTAACTATAAGTGCGGGAATTGTGATATCAATTTGAAAGCTAAGACTAGAGAGGCTAAGCGTAGTAAGATGATCGAGAGGGATACCTTCTTGAAAGGGAACGTGAGCTGGTTCGACAAAGACAAGATACCTACCCTGCAAATGATGTGTATAAACTTGATCGGTGATAATCCTGATATGGTACAAGGGCTGAGTGGTCTCAGTTTAAAGACCACTACCCAGATCATACGTATTCTTTCCAAGCATAGGGTCCTAACCCAAACTACGTTACCTCTATTTCTAGCACCTATGAGTGATAGTCTAAGTCTGTTCGACTGTTCAAAACTGGATGAAACTAGTCTGTCCACCATAGCTACCACTGGCTCAGAACTTACTGAGCTCAAGCTACTGTTCTGTGGTCAGATGTCTGATCCTGTAATCCAGATATACTCCGAACATCTAGTGAATATTACTGATTTCACTATACACGGAGCTTTTCTGGTAACTGACCCAGCTTTCGCCAATCTATTTAACAATATCGGTTCCCAACTTCAGTATCTTTCCATCATCCATTCACCGCGGTTACACCTAGAAACTATGCAAGCTATCGGCAAGAATTGTACCAATTTGGAGTATCTCAATCTTAGAGACTGTGAAAAATTAGACGATGACTGCATAAACTTGTTACTCGATTCCCAAGAAGATAACGCCAAACCTACACTGAAGAGCCTTAAAGGGTTAGACCTGTCCTCTTATTCCAATAAAATTACCGAGTCTAATCTGGTTAGAATACTTAAGGTAATCGGTCCTAACTTAACCACTCTGAAACTGAACAACTGGACCGAACTTACCGATGATGTATTCCTTCCCGCAGTACAGTACTTACCTAACATTACCCACCTCGAACTGTCCCACTGCGAGCAACTTACCGGTGCCAGTCTCATCCCCTTATTGGAGAAAGTGGGTCACATCAGTAACTACCAGCAAGGACTACGGGTCTTAAACTTAGCCTTCAACTCAATCGAAGTCGACAACCAAGTACTTCTAACCGCCCTTAAGTACCACGCCAAGTCGTTACTACAGTTAGATATATCTGGTCTCGACTCTCTCACCGATCTAGGGTTACGCGAAGGTTTCACCTCTTATCCACCCACTAAATTACAACTACTAAATCTGAGTTGGGTACGGGCTACCTCAGATCCACTTCTAACCGATATTCTACCCAATCTGGTCAGACTGCAAGAATTGAGAGTTTGGGGTGCGCACCAAGTAACCGAGAATCTACCCAAGTTTGTGGTAGATGTTTCGGATGATATTGATGACTCCTTCCTGGTAGGAAAAGGTTATATCAAAGTCGTAGGTAGAGAGTGTGATACTTTATAGAGTTTGTAGTAGTGGTACCTTCCATCTATAATTAGTTTTTCATCATATTACGATCTTTTTTAACCTAATGGATTTCATCGTTTCTTTTTTATCCATATTTTTTATACTTCCATTATTTGTACCTAAGTAAATACTACTTTTCTTTGCTTCAAACGGCTTTTTCATGTGTTGAAATTATATATTTATATGCTTTGGTAGGTACATATTATACTAGATCAGTTTTTATATTCTGTAACTTGTATATATAATTTATAAAATATTCCAAATATTAACATTTGATTAATCATTTAGTAATAAATTTACTTTTAATGTCTACATTAACAGTTATAATCTGGTCTAGAGATCATACCAATACTAGTAGTTTAGTTAATATTTAAATTTAACTAATGGCTAGATATGGATCAAAATACAATTTCTTTAATAATAAAGTATTAATGGTAAAATTATTTGAAAATAATGTAAAAGAATACTACTAGCATAGCTGAAAAGGAACTTTTAGTAAAGATAAATTTATATTATGTTTAAAACAAAAGCTTTTAAACTAAATTAAACTATGAGTTTAATTCTAAGGTATTATTTTAAGCTTTAAGTTGTTTTATTAACTTTGAATTTCAATAGCATTAAAATTTTATTTTATACTTTATAATTTTTTTAATTAATTAGCAAATTTTTACTATATTTTATATATATATTTAAAACTTAAGTTTTAAGAAATTTTGATATTTAAAAAGTTTAAAATATATATATAATTAGCTATTTTTAAAAGTAGCTAATAAAATAAATTTAATAAAAGTTATTTATTTTAATAAATAAAAATATATATTAAATTTTAGGCTTTAAGCTTTAAATATGCTAATTTAATAATAAACTATAGCTAAAAGCTATATTTTATAATAGTTTTTTATTAAAAAAATTAGCTTAAATCTACTAGTTAACTTTATAAAATTATAAAAGTTCTAAATTATATAATTATTTAATAAATCTATTTAGCTTTTACTAATTTAAAATACAATTATTTTTAATAAAATTATGTTTAGGTAAAAAAAATAGCTACTTAATAATATTAACTTTTTTTAAAATATATGATAGTAAATTTAGCTTTATAAAATAGGTTTTATTATATTTTAAAATAGTATAACCATTAGTTTTCATTTTTTTAGTTAAAAAAGTATTTACTTAATATTTTAATATAGCTATTAAAAATAACTAAATTATTTAATTAAATTAGTTTTAATTTAAAAATTATATTTTAACTTTAAATTAAATAAAATAATATCTATTTAAAATTGTATATTGCTTTATTATTATATACTTTAAACTTAATAAAGTAATATTTAGTAGTCTAAATAATTTTTAATAATATATTTATAAAGTATTATAAATATTATATAATTAATTTAAATATAATTGATTTTTTTAACTATTTTTATAGCTTTCAAATCTAAAATATATTAATAATCTAAATATTTTTTAATTAAATGTTTACTTTTAAACTTAGCTTTTTAACTAAACTTATTTATTAGCTTTATTATTTAATATACTATTATTATATAACTTAATTAATTTATTAATATTTTTTAATTATATATTAAATTTATATTTAAAAAGTTTATTATAGTATTTAAATTAAATAAAACTAATAAATTAATAGTTTTATAATTATTTAGAAATATTTTAAAAATTTTAATAGTTTTTAGTACTAGTTTATAAATTATTATAAATAAATAAATTTTTATAAATATAATTATTTTTTATTAAATTTTATTAAAAAAATTTAAATTATTAATTAAGTTAAATAAACTTTTTATTATATAAAAATTATTATAACAGCTTTAAAAAAAAGTATGTCTATATTAAAATATATTTTTTAATATAACTTTACTAGTCTTTTACTTTTTTATTATGTTAAAAATATATATATATAATATTAATTATACTTTTAAACTTAAAATTTTATTAAAAACTGCTTATATATAGTATTTAAAACTTACTTTTATATATTATTACAATTATTAATATATTATAATTAATTAGTTTATTTTATATTATTGATAATATATAATAAAGTTGAATTATATTAATATATTATTTATTAGTATAACTAATATTATATATATATTTTTAAATTATTTTAAATTATTATATATTAAAAATCTAAAATTTATATATTTTTTCTATCTTTATTTAACAGTTTATCTTAAGTATATATTATTAAAAAACTATTAGGCTATCTTTAATTTTTAAAATTTAATTTATAATAATTTTTTAATAAATATTTTATATACTATTGCTATTTTTTAGATTACTTAATTATTACTTTTACTTACTTATTTTACTAAATAATATAGTTTTTAGTAAGTATATTTAAAGTAATTATTTTTTTAGTTTTTAGTTTTTTATAACTAATAATTAAATCTAATAAATTTTAACTTTAATTTTTTATTTAGTTTTTAAATTTTAGTTTTTTAAATTTAATTAAAAATAAAATATGAAAACATTATATATTTATATATTTTTTAACAATTTAATTTTATATACTTCTAAATTAATACTTTTAATAATTTTAAAAAGTTTAATTTATTTAGTATATAATTTATATTTTAAAATTTTAACTAGTAAATATAATATTTTTTATTTAATTTTTTTAACTTTTTTTATTTCTAACTTTTAACTTTTTTAAAATTTTTAATACTTTTATAAAGTTTTTTAGTTAGTTATTATTATATATAGCTAATTTTTTAATTTTTTTTTTAGTATTTTTAAGTATTAATATTTTTAATATATAATTTATTAACATAAAGTCTAAAATTAAATTTATAACTAGTAAAAAATAAAGTTACTTAGATATTAAAGTAAAATAAATTATTATATAAAAATTAAATAATTAGTAAATATTTTAACTAATAATTTTATTCTAAATTATAAATATACTTAAATAAGTTTTCAAAGTTTAAATAATTTTCCTAACTTATTTATTTATCTTTAAATAATAAAAAGTATATATTTTAAATTTTATTTTAAAATTTATATTATTTTTTTTAATAAGTCTAATATAAATTAAGTTTTTTTATATAAAATTATTTTTATTAAAAAGCTATAATATTAAAAATATAATTTATAAATAATTATACTATTTTATTAGCTATAGCTACTTTTAAGTATAATAAAAAGTATGCTATTTTTATAAAACAATTAATAACTATTATTACTTTTTTATTATTATTAACTTTTAGTAAAACTTTTATAAAATTAACTATTATTAACTATTATAATTTTTTAGTAATTTTTTATAATTGTAAGTATTTTTATAGTTTTTTAATAATTATTATATATTTTTAGAATTTAATATATATTTTTATATAGTTAGTTATTATTTTATATATATTAAGCTATAAAAAGTCTCTTATTATAAGTTTAAAAGTTTTTTTTATTAAAGTATTTAGCTATATTTTTATTATATCTTAATTTTATTATTTTTTCTTTATTAGTTAAGTTATAATATAAATTATTTATTATATATATAATAAGTTTTTATAAATCTTCTATTTAAGAAGTTTTTATTTATAATATTAGTTTTAATTATTTTAATATTTAAATTATTATTTTAGTTTTTTTTAAACTTATTAATATAATAAAATTATTTATTTATTATATTTTTTAGTAGTTTTAGTTAAATGTATAATAGATTATTATAATTAAGTACTTTATTAAGCTTTTTTTTTAAAGTAAAGTTTAAATTTAAAGTTAGCTAAAACAACTATCTATTTTATTTAATAGTATTTTTAAAGTTTAAGTTTTATAATAGTATAATAGTATTTATTTATTTATCTTTATATTTTTATTAATTTTTTACTTTTAATTAAAAAATATATTTAATATTAAAGAGTTTTTATTTTTATTTTTTAACTATAAATAAGTAATATATTTTAGCTATATATATATTTTTTAACTAATACTTTACTAAATAAAGTTGTTTATCTTTTTATATATAATAGTATTACTTTTAAAATAAACTATAAAGTATTAATTTTTAAAATAAAAAGTTTATCTTAATTTATATAAATTAATATTAGTATTATAATAAATATATATTTTTAGTTTTTTAAAACATTTTATTACTATATTATTCTACTTAAATAGTATATTTATTTTATTAACTTAATTAATAATAATACTATTTTTAAGTAATTTTTTATAATTTTTTTTAAATAATTTACTAATTTATAAAAACTTTAATATATTTTTTAATTTTAAATTAGAGCTACTTTTATATAGCTTTATTTTAATTTTTAGAAAAACTAAATTTATTATTTTATATATTATATTTTAAATATTCTACTTTTTTTATTTTAATTTTTTAATATTTATATATAAATTATATTTTAATAGCTTAGCTATAACTTTTTTAATATATATTTATATAATATTATTTAGTATTCTTTTAAATAATACTAATATATTAAAAAGACTAAATAGTATAACTATATACTTATAGTAGCTAAAATAACATTTTTATACTATTTTTTATTTTAATTAAGTAATATATATATTTTAAGTTAATTTATATAAATACTTTTACTTTATTAAGTTAAAATATTATTTAAGTTATATTAAAAAAAGTAGATTTATTTTTTACTATTATTATATTTAGTTTTTTATAATTAATATAAAGTTAAAGTTTTTTAAGAATGAAAGTAGTACTTATATAAGTAAATCTAATAGTTTATATACTTTTTTACTAATTTTTAATTAATATATTAATATAATAGCTTTGTTTTAATAAGTTTATTAAATATATTTTTTAATTAATAGTATTTTATTTTTTATAATAAATATAATATAGTTATGGTTTTTTATTTTAGTAATTTATTTACTAGTAAGTTATTAAAAAAAACTTATTACTTTTAGTATTTTAAAAGTATTTTATTTTATTTTTAGCTAAATAAATAAGTTTTAAAAAGTTTATTATAAAAAATAATATTTTTTTTAGTTTTAAGTAATGTAAAATTTATATTATTCTAAAAAAATAGTTTTAAAATATATAAATATATAATATAATCTGCTATTATAAATATTGTTTTACTAGTAATTTTTTATTATAAATCTAATTTTTAATCTTTTTTAATAGTTAAATGTTTATTTAATACTTTTATAATCTATTTTTTTTAGTTTAATTTTTTGGTTTTCTTTTAGTAAATTATAATTTAAAAAATTTTAAACTATTATAAAGTTTAAAATAATATATAAAGTAATATTAATTTTATTTAAATTATTAAAAATAATATAAAATATATATATATTTAGCTATTTTTTTAAATACTTACTACTATTTTAACTGTTATATATATATTTTTTAGTTTAAAATAGTTTTTTACTTATTTAATTAGCTAAAATATAGTATTAAAATTAGTTAAACTTATTTTAATTAGTTTATTATAAATCTTAGATTTTAAACCTTATATAAATTAAAATATATAATTTTTTAATAATATATTAAAGTAGTAAATCTTTTTAATATATTTATTATTTATAAAGCTAATTATTATATAAAATAAAATATAATAAATAAAAGCAAATAAAAAATTGATTTAAATATAATAGTATACTTTTAAACTTAATTAGTTTATTTTTTAATTTTTTAATATGTAATAAAGTTAATTTATATTAATATATCAGTTATTAGTATAATTAATATTATATATTTTATTTTTTTATAAATTATTTTAGGTTATTATATAATTAAAATCTAAAATCCTTATACTTTATTATAAAAATATTATATTTATTAAATTTATATTTACTTATATAAATTAGCTATATAAATATAACTAATAATATTTAAATAATTAATATACTTTTAATATAATAGTTTTATTTATATCTTTTACTGATTATTTTTTTTAATATTTTAATAATTTACTAAATATTAAAGTAAAGCTTTAAAAATAAAAATAAAACATTTATCTAAAATATAGCTTTAAATAATTTTAGCTATTTTACTAGCTATATAACTATACTATATAATAATTAAGATTTTTAATATATAATAAATTAATTTAAATCTAAAATTTTTTACAAATATTTAAATTTATTTTATTTATTAAGTAAATTTTTTACTAATTAAGATATATTTTCATTATTTTTTTCTTTTTATTTAATTTTTTTAATAAAGTTTATAATTTTTATTGCAAATAACTTTTTAAAAATTATAAACTTAAGTATTATATTACTATTAATTATATTTAAAGCTAAAAATACAAATATATATATAAAGAAAAATAAACTTAACTTTAAATAATTTAATAGTTTAAACTTTTAATTTAAATATTATTTATTATTTCTATTTTATAATAACTTATTTTTACTAATTATATTTATATTATATATATACATTATTTATAAGAATAAAAATGAAAATAAAAAACCTATTTGATAATATAGCTGTATTTATATTTAACTTATTATATTTTTTATTTTAAATTTTTATAAAAACCATTTACTTTTTAATAAAATTTAAAATTAAACAACTTAATTTTAATATTTTTTAATTTTCTCATAACTTTTATTATCTAGATAAAATATTTTATCTAATTATTTAACTAAATAGTAAAGCAATACTTTCAAATTTTGATAGAACTTTTAAAAAATTTATATTTATATTTAATTCTTAAAGATTTAAAAAGATGTACTTAAGTATTATATTATCTATATCCACTTTAATACTATTATCTGTATATACTATAAAGTATATTTAAATTCTAGATTTTATTTTTATTTTTTTATTCAAATATAATTTAAAAGTTTTAATATGTTGTTGGTATAAATTTAAAATTTGAAACTAATAAAAAAACTTAAACTTATATTTAAACAAATAATTTTTATATAGAGAATACTATAATTCTAAAAAAAAAGCGTAAATAATATAAGTATTAAAGAATTAAAGCTTCTAATCTTGTATAATAGCTATCAAAGGTCATCTTCGAAAAAAATACTATCCAGAATATTAAGTTTGTGTAGATCATTCAGGTGATTTTTTTCCCTAAATGCCAAAAGGGTCAAGCGCTTTATTTATGAAAGATAAAATTAACATTGGAATAACTATGGAAACCGGGATAAATGAACAAAGGGGTTAACAGTGGTAGAGTACGGACCCTAGGACAGTGTCTTCTGAGGACCATCAAACTTTTCTGGTCGATATAATAAATTCCGTGGTTGCAGAGGAGAATAAATATGCAGGTGATTTTTATATAAATATTCAAATTAAAAAATTGATAAAAATTTAAATTCAAAATTTATTTTTCTAAAAGTTTAACTTGTGAAAAATTAAATTCAATTAAACGTTAAATCTTAAATTATGACCTAAAAAGCGCTTCTTAATTTAAATCTCATTTGGCCATTTAGGAGTAAGTTTTTAAAATATTCCGCTATATAGTGGAGATAACATGGGTCAGTTTGTTATTCTGGATTAATTTAATTTTACATGATTCAAATTTTAATTTCTCTAAAATTAACAGTTACCAAGCACATAACCCGACAAAGTGTACGTAAAAGGCATTCTCCACAAGTTTAAAGTAGTTTGCTGTAACTCTAGGCGTTGCTACCAGGATCCTATACATCTTCAGTATGAACGACATATAAGGATATTTCTATAAAAATTAGGCTCCTATTTTACATCGGCTGGATTGGTATTAAATTTTTTATGAGAAAGGATTTAGCATGACTTGTAAATATATTTGGAGGTCCATGCTCTCCATATACATAACAAATATATGCATACATTGATATTAATGATTTGTTAGGTTTTATAGTTAACATAAACTAATGTTCATATTAATGATATAAAATATATAATATTTACGATATATTTTACCTCTTAACAAAAGGTTTAGGTATTTTATTTATAGAATTCAAATAAGGAGATCCAATTTCAAAATTGTTCGTTTTATCTTCAATATAGCTTGTTGTTTTCATGGTAATTTATTTACAACCTGTTTAAAATAAGCATTTAATTGTAATATAAAGGCTGAAGTTAACGCGTATATCTGTTACAAAGCTTTGATATACTTGATTCGAAATAACTAGGCAAAATTTGTGTAAAGTATAATTATATATACATACTAACAATTAGCAAACTATTATCTCCTTTATAATACCTGAAAGTGTGGGAAGCTTTATTGTTTAAAAGTAAGGATATAAGTACATGTCCAACTGATTTTAAATATATGTTACTAGCCATTTTTACTAGAATATATTATATGAGACTTGTATATACCCAACATGTTTAGAAATCTGGCATGCCTATTTCTGGACTCCAGGGTTGTCGGGATTTAGTTTGTTTAAGTATAACAAGGAAAAAGGAATCTTAGATCATCAAATATTTACAAAGGTTTCTTTTAGTTAAAGAAAATACCCTTAAATTTAAATATATGGAACGTTATATTGAATATTTTATATTTTAATTGTATAAGAATAGAATTTACCATATAAATAAAATATAAAGTATTAAGTGTGTATATTCTAGTTAACAATAATGGTCGCGTTAAAACTAAATTAATGACTGGGTGGTAATTAAACTTAATATGTTTTAATGGTTTATAAAGAAATTAATAAATTTTATATTATAACAATTATAAGTTTTTTCATTAATGTAGTACCTTTATAAATTGTGTATATTTATATTTATAATTTATTAGTATGTTCTTTGTACATGTATTTTAATACATTTATATATATATCTGATTAAGTGTTCAAAATTATATCTAGTAAAAAAGAATAGATCTTGTATACATACACTACAAAAAGAGATAATACCATTTAATTAAGAATACTAAAATAGTTAATTTTTATTAAATATAGAAATTGCGAATTCGTAATATTGTTGTTCCAATGTAGTGTTGTTGGCTGTTAGTTAGCTAAATTAGTATATATTCTGTATTGAAAAAGTTCCTAAATGATATTGAGTTCCTTTAAATGTTAAAATTCGGTAGCTTGTGTATATAAATTTAAAGCTAATACATATAAAGTTTTCAACATACATATATATTTTAATGTACTTTGAATCAACTCTACAATATAAACTGAGAATTGCGAAGATCGCTTTCGACTTTACAATTAATTAGGGATGCTCAAGTTGTACATTTGCTTCTTTATAAAAGTTAAAACGGCTCTTAAGAAATCCTAATTGTCCTTTGAAATCATGTGTCGGAGTCTTACCCACATAAAGTGTATCCCTTAAATTAATAAAAATGTGGGTTAGAAAAAGCTTCGGTAAAACTTTTAATAAATTGTAGTAACATACCGCTTTTAAGGCTTAGAAAACATAAATGCTGAAATACCTTAAATGGAATAAACTGGAACGTACAACTATATTGGCAACCTGGATCCGAATAAACTAGTTGGAATTTTAGGACACAATGGCAAATCATATTATTGGTAAGCACCTTCCTGCAAATATATTTGTAAATCGATTTTAAGCGTTTAGGGACAACCTTTCTAATCGAGCTTAAAACAGGTAGTTGGAACAAGATACGAGCCAACCAGCTAATCACAACATAAAATGATTAAAATTGGAATCATTTGATTGACCTCACTATTTAGAATGGAATGGAAATCTAACCACAAAACAAATGCTATTTTTAACAGCAACTTACCCCGATTACCATTAATAATGAACCTAAGAACAAGCTGACCTTTGAGTTTAAGCGTATTAACGCCTGAATTTTACCACGGGGTAAAATTGGCAAAACGATTGAAGCAGTTAAAACGAAAATTCAATAGTTAACAAAAATATGTCTATCAAACTTAAATAAAATTATATCAACTGTAAAATATTTAAATAAAATTTATTAAAATAAATTAAAGATATTATTATTTTTATTTTATTTTATTTATGCTTTTGATCTAAACTGAAAAACTTTTGGAATTATTTAAAATGGTAACTTAAGAAATACAAGTTGCTCAAAGCGGGCCTTATACCTTAAAGAGCTGCTTTGGTAGCGAAAAATTACATGGTCTATGTTATATGGATTGAAGTGAAGTTAAGGTCATAAATCACAAACATTAGACATGAGTATTACCCAAAGAAAAGCTAGGCGGTGAAATTTTGCAAGAGGTGACTGGGAAGAAGGGAGATAGAGCAATTCTACCATCGAGCATTGGGGAAGGGTTGGAAGAAGTTAAAGGCGAAGTTAACATAATCGAAACCGGTTTGGAAGGGCTATGAGCTTGATTTTTAGGAGCTAAGTCTATGGAGCGGCACTCTTCCGAGCAGTAAAGGTCTGAATCGGAGAAGTCGATATGTTGGGAACAGACAGTGCACCAGTTGGTATCCATTTTCTTAAGTTAAGTGTAGGTATTAGTTCTAGGGGCTGGAAGCCAAAATATAATTCGATATTAAAAATAAGACAGTTGTCTAAAGAAAGTTGAGAACCCTTCCACCTATTTATACCATTTTCAATTAGGCGCTCCTTTTAACGCTTTTCCATTTTGGTCAATATTTGGATCTACAAAGAAATAAATAGAATCGATATGGTTTAATTGGATGGATCTAGAAAGAAACTTAAATTGGCTTAAAGCAATAATCAGATAAACGTGTGAATAGTTTCGCTTAAACTATTTGTTAAAAATCTACAGATGTTGGCAATAAATTGGGCTTTATACCGGAATTATAGATTAAATTACCTCAACATTTGTAGCAAATCTGCGAGTCGAATGTTTTGGATCTTCTAATTGCATCAAATAACTAATAAAATTAACAAAAGTTTACATCATTTTGTCCCTAAAAATAACATTTGGCTGTAAAATTGTTCATTTATAATAGTCAAAACAACAATTAACCCAGTTTGTTTATTAAACTTTGAAACCTCAGCAATTAGTGACTCATTATGGTTCGTAAAGGCTTGTAAGATAAGTAATTAACCCATACTTTTAACAAACATAAAACAAATCAGCTGAACTGGCCTAATCCAGTACCCCCAAAAACCAAATACGATCCCCTCAGTCAGCTCCTTATGACATAAATCAACGTGACTTAAAACGAACCATCCCAAAGTTTCAAAGCCAAGCTTGGAGGATTGGTAAATCTAATAAGCCATTTATGATTCTAAAAATACACTCAGATCATCCGTTTTATTATAAACCTTTTGTATTAAAAACTTGCTAATTATGATTGCTAACTGTAATATGTGACTCAACTTGGTTAGTAAAATAATTTTATTTTAACCACCAATAAAGCCTACATTCCCAACCGGAAGGGGTTAAATTGGTAGCTGTTTATTTAGAAATATAAAAACTCCTTACCCCAATATAATTCGTCAAATTTCCTTGATATAGCTTTTTGTGTATTGTACACACCAACCCTGGCAACGGTATCTCTACCTTATTGATATTTTTCCTTTAAAAAGGTTTATTCTTAAGTACTTTTTACCCATTCACAGCTTCTATTAAGAAAAGTTTGAAATTTTTGATAAATTTTATGTAATTTTAGAAATTGTGATCCAAGCGAAAAAGTAGCGTGTATCTATACACAGCTCATTATAATAATCATTTACAAATATAGCGTATAGTTAAAATATAGCGATAATGATCGCGGTATTGCACAGTTTTGTAGGGTACGCTTCAGTATAAAAATCATTTATAGTTCCGAAATTCTTATTTACAAGAGTATTAATAAACATTTCTGGAAAAATATTTCTTATTTCAAATATTGATCGGTGTAATCTTTAAAATTAGGCTTTTATAGGCTTTGAGGGCTTGCTCCGAGAATAAAGGTTTTTATTGGTTTGAATTTTAGCTTAGAGAATAGCCTTTAAAGATAATAAAAAGTTATTTGAAATAAAAGATCGTATACAAATCATAGTTCAACGGTAGCTACCGTACACTAGTATTTCTACATTAAAATAGTGGTATTATAAAATTGAGTTTATGGTTAAAATAGACAATAAATCTTAAAATAAATCTGTAGCATTGTAGGACATTCTTCTTCCAGGTCCAAAATTAATTACTCACGCCGAATCGGTTCCGCTATTAACCATCCCGAGTCAATATTAAGCTATTAAATAACATAATCAGACATGTGTTAAATCTTAATTTTAACGACATTAAAATAGATTGTTGGCGTTACTTTATACGTCAAAGCCGCTTAATTCCTAAGTGATTCTAAAACTCCGACAACATAAATCAGTTGTATTTTTAGAAATTAAATTTGTTAACATAGCCAAGCCGATAGTTGAAATTAGCGCACAATTGGTATTAGTTAGACTTGGTTAAGCGAATAACGTTCATCGTTAGCTTAATCGCAAGCGACTGTGCTCAATTTATTACCTACAGAAGTTAATAAGTAAAGCAGTAATCTATTCGTCACTTCACTACAGTTTATATTAGTATAGTATACGTTTTATACTCTGTTAATATTTAGGTAGTAGTAATAATGATAATGTTTATATTTTTAGAACTAAAATTAGTCGTAGTTCACTCTTGTACCAAAGTCAGCATTCCAGCATAAAAATTACATAAAGTTGTAATTGAGCTTTATTTCCACAGCTCACCGCATGTAACAAAACTAATTTTGATGAAGCATTCAACAGATGTACTGTAAGAAATAAAATAATTAGTAACGTATGGAAATGTATTATAAATACAAAGGTATATATTTTCCGATATAATCGACAAATCGATAAATAAAATTAGTAATTTTTTCCAGGTTTTGCACCATTAGAAATTGACAGGTTGGAACTTCAAATTACACGATTTTAGAATGTATCACGCAATTTCGTACATTTTGATACCAATTTATTAAAAATAAATTTATAAGTTTTTCTAAAGTTTGTACAATTTTTATCTTTTTGACGTTTCTAAAAATAAATTACAATTTTTAGAAAAGGGATTTAATTGTATTTTACCACTAGTTATTACCGCTGTAATGTGTTAATAAGCATTTCATTTTTTAAGTGATTTGTACCATTTAATTTACAACTGTGAACTTATATAGAACTGAAGTTGCATTTAGTTTAGCTATTTGAACTGAAATGGCTTTAGATAAAGCGAACTGATATATTGAAAAATATATTTGATTTTACAGGAAGGTTAAATTCAATCAATAAAATTTTGCTAATTTAGGCTAAGTTCAACAAAATCTTTATTTACGATTTACCATATAATTTTAATTTTTTATTGATTAGTTTTAAAATCAATTCAACTGATTATTAAAAATTAAAAGGCTATTTAGATTAAAATATAAATTTTGAATAAAGGTTGTAGATAAATTTAAAAAATGTTTAATATGGTTAAATGAGTAGAAAGTTTATAAATATACTTTAAATAAAAGTTGTAAATACAAATATTATTAATATATTTTAAAAGTAGTATCTGCAATATTTAGATTTAATAGTAGGTTAAAAGTTTTACTTAAAATATTATAAATAATAAATACTTAAAAGGTAATGTAGAATATAAGTAATACTAAACAGATTACTATAGCTTGGAGCTAAAATATTAAATTAATATATGTAAACTTTATATATTAAATTTTAAATAAGTGTAAAAATGTTTATAATATATGTATATATATTAAAATAAGCAATATTGTAGTATTTTACTATACAAAGCACTATTTTATATTTTAAAATAGTTAAAAGTTTAGTATAATTTATATTATATAGCAAAGTAAGCTTTTTTTAAAGTATATTTTAAAAAATATACAATTTATAAAAATTATATTATATTTTATTTTATTTTTAGCTTTATTAAAAAGATTTTTAAATAATAATAAAAGTTTATAACATTTTAATTTTATAAAAAAAGGTAATTTTTTTTTTGTGACTATATAGTAAATAATTTATTAAATTAATTATACTTATATAGTATTTATAATAAAATAAAGATAGTTTAGAGTTTTAACTAATTTATAAAAGTAAAAATAAATTATTTTAAGCTATTTCCTTATTTAAAAGTATATAAATATGTTTATATAATTTTAATAACAGTTAAGCTATTATTAACTACTATTTTATTAATAAATTTTTTTAATTATATAAAAATTACTTTAAAATATAAAAAGTTAAAATTATAATAAATCTACTAGTTTAACTACTTTTATAAAAAATAATAATATTTACTTTTTTATTTTTTATTTTAATTTATTTAATTTAATATATATTAGTTTTAAATAATAATAATAACTAAAATTAATTAAAATATTAAAAAATATATATATAATTAATTTATATTTATTTTTTAACTTTTATAAAAAACTAATATAATAAATTTTAAATATTTATATATAATTTTTATTATTTATTACTTATTTAATTATAATTAATTTTAAGTTATTTAAAGTAATAATTTAGCTTTAAGTTTTATTTTTTTTAAAATTACTACAATATATATTAGTTTTAATTAAGTAGTTTTTTTATAACTAAACATCTTTTTATATAAAAGTAAACCTACATTTATTAGCTAGTTATAGTATTTTATAATTTTTTTTAGTATTATTTTAAAATTAAAATTAATTTATTACTTAAAATGCTAAATGTTATAAATATTTAATACTTATTTAACCTTTAAATAAACTAAATTTAGCTTTTAAAGTTTGATTAAAAGTAAAATAAATTAAGAAAAAGTAAATAGTAAATATATAAATATTATATAAAATATTAAAAAGTATATATTTAAAATTTAATACTAATAACTAGCTTATATTAATTGCTTAAAATAGCTTATTTAAATAAAAAATAGTAAATTTAAAAATATTGCAAACTTATTTTAGTTTTTAAATCTAATATAAATTATTAATTTTAATATTTTTTAACAAAATAAAATAAAAGCATATAAATAAATATTATTAGTTATTATTAGTAATGTTATTCTAGCTTAACTATTTTATTATATTTATAAACTATTATTTCTAACTTTAAACTCTTATTTATATTTTTTAAATAACAACTATTTTTATTATTATTTAGTTTTATTTTTTTAAACTTTTTATATCTTACTTTATAATATTTTTAGTCACTATAGTTTAAACCTCTTTATTAATTATGTTTGTGATTTTTTCTAAGTTTTTATAACCTAAAATTTAAATATAATACTTATAGTATCTTTAATTTTTAAGCTTATATTAACTAAAAAGCCAATATATATATAAAAGAATAAAATAGTAAAATTAAAGTAAATTTTTTTACAACCTTTAATTAATTTGTAGTTTTAAAATATAGTCATCATTATTATAAGATTAAGATTATTAGTAATAAAAACATTTCTATTAATCTATATATTTTAACAAAAATTAAAATATAAAGGTATTTGCTATCTTTTCTAATTAAATAATATTGAATTTAGTAATTAAATGTACCTCTATATAAGAGTTGCATTTATTTGTACCTATACATAACTTATATATATATGCAAAATAAAAATAAAATTAAGCATATGAAATGACTATTATTAATATTAAAATCATAATGAAGCTCATTGGTAATGTATAGGACAATTGGTATTGCGAAAGAACCATTCCTGTATACAACTCCGGTGAAAACAGCATAAGCAATTAAGCCTTGCAACTCTATTACCTAATAAATATTAATACACTATCTTCATTTTTTTTAAATAAATTTTAAAATTACCCATTTCAAATTCTTCTAAACATATTGAACACTCTTGTCCTAATAGAGCGGGGTCATCATTAAGTGAAAACACTAAATTATTAGGTATATTTTCCAACTAAATGTAATACCTAAGTATCGTGAAGTATTTCTAGCTGCATCAAATGAAGTGCTACTTTCTAAACATTCACTTACATGCCTTTCTTGAGCTTCTTTACTCAAACCTACGTTAACCAAGCGCTTTGCACAGGCTGGACACTCTGTAAGCATGGAGGCCGAGCTATCAATTCGTTTTATTGGGAGTGGGACTTCTATTGGTGGAACCCTTGGACCAGAACGGATTAAAATATAACAGCCATCACACACACGTTGTAAGCTGGAAACGTTTTCTTGATTTACAGCTAAACTTATTCCGCCAAGCCCATCTCTTTGAAGCCCAGGTTCCAACAAAGAAGCTCGTTCAGACGAACATTCATCGCAGTAAATCAAACCACATCGCCTACAAATAGCTTAAAAAAGCGTCGATAAAAAATATCAAATTACCTACAATGGTGCCTTCTTACCCATAGTGTGAAACTTTTATCGCAATTTTTACAAACTAAAGCGTCGGAATCATCTTCCCAGAGCTCAATAGGTAGAGCTCTAGGAGCAGATGAATATGTTGCATTAAGTTGCCTCACAAAAATCAAATTATTGGATGAGAATTTACTATTACAGTATATTGGATCTGAAGTTTGAGCGATATTCGTACCTAAAGAATCGTTTTCTATTGGCCTATTATTATCGTTTGAATTGTAAGGGCAGCGTGTTTGAGTTGAATTTGAAATAGTAGTACCGTAATTAGAAGAACTTCCTCCTTCAAAATCTTGTTGAATTGTTGTAGAATTTGATAATATCATATTTATAAATGAACCTGGATTCATCATCTATAAGGTTAAGTTAAAATGAATATTAAAAATAGTTAGTTTAGAAATAAATTTAAAATTTAAAATTTAATTAGGAAAAATAATACCTTTGAGTAGTGTTGATAAAAATGTATTTATACTTGGCTAATATTTGAAAATTGAATCGGAAATCTGCGTTGAAAAGATATGGGCCAAGTACTTTAAACTCGAGTAAGGCCAACTTGGATAAAAGTGATATTTTTTATAGTTCAGATTGACTTGTCTAATAAGGCAGTCATAAAAGCAAAGAGCTTAGTCTAAGTTTAATTTGTTAAAATTGGACCAATAGTAATCTTAAATACTTATGCACAAATTAATTCAAAACAAACTTTGTAAAGGGAGAGCTCCCTTTGCTTTTTGGAAGTGTGGACTATTGCTGATAGTAGACGAGACATTGTATCTTTACCTATCTTATCTTTATATTGAATAAAGTAGAGCTTTAGCTTTCTCAGGTATAAAATTAAAATAAAGGGATATTTCTGTCCTGATTAAACAAAATTGAGACTAAAATCACTGATGACCACCAAACACAATGAGAAATAGTTTATAAACATAAATTGTTTAATGAGAAGATGAAACAATTTATAAAATAAAATGATTATTTCCATTAATATTTAAGTAGACTTGATTGAAAACTTCTAAATAGCTTTATTAGGAGTAATTTCGGAACCAATATCTAAGTATGAATAAATAAATATTAGCTGTATTATTGCTATATAGAGCAATAGTTGGTCAAATGGATAATAGGGTGTTTTTTGTATAGAATACGGCGTGGAAGATGATATATCTAATATATATATATAGATTAAGGTTTTCTAAAAAATTTTTAGTATAATATAATATAAGTTTAACTAATTTGAGTAGAGGTGAAAGATTAATAGTAGTAAAAAAGATACTGAAGCTCTGCTTGTAATAATCCATCTTATTATAATTGAATATAATTTTCTAAAATAATCTATATAGTTTTCAAATTATTTAAAGAGGCCTTTCAGTAAATGTTAACTCTTTATTAGAAAATCAATTATTTTATTAGTATATATACAAATTTAATAGTTTACTTATATATGCTAGATATAATATTATATCTAAAACTTAATAACAAAACTAATATAAAGCTATATTTTATTTTTGCAAAGTTATTATTATTATTTAATAAAACTATAGTCTTAAAAGCTTTTAAAAATATCACTGCTATTTTATCTATATTCTACTATATAAAATTTATTTATTTATCTTAAATTTCTATTGTATTATCTTATTAGTTATATTAATTTTATTATTACTTGAGTTATTTATCCTTATTTAACTATTTTATTATTTTACACTATAATTAATACTTATTTTATCTTTATATTTACAAATTTATAATATTTTATACTTTCTAATACTATTAAATAATTTATATTAATAGCTTAAATAAATTATTACACTACTTTTATAATAGTATAAATAAAAAATGAAAATAGTAAACCTAAAAATATTATTATAATTTAGATTAATATACTTACTATAAACTTTAAAAAAGCTAAAAATATAAAAAAAAATAATAAATAATAAATAATAAAAGTAAAAAAAATAAACTTAGACTTGATTTTTAAGCTTATTTTTAATTTTAATTTTATTAAAGTTAAAAAAAAGCTATTATTTTTTTACTTATTTAAAGATAATAAAAACTAATATTTTTATAGTAAAATTTTATATTTAAAGTCAATTATATATTATTTATTAATTATAATACTTAGTTTTTATTATAATATTAGTAGTAAGCTTTACATTATATAATATAAAATATTACAATATAAAAATAGTAGTAAATATAAGCATTTATATAAAAAAGCTAATAAATAGTAATAAAATAAACTTAGCATTATTATTAACTATTATAGCAATAAATTTAAATATTTAATAAGTAATATAAGTAAGATTTATTAGTAAAACTTTATAGCAAAACTAATATAAATTTATATATAGTTAAAATTATAAGTAGTAATAACTATAAAAACTATAAACTAGCTAATAGTAAAAAAATAAGTAAAAATAATAAAATAAAATCTAAATAATTTTATTATATAAAATTAAAGATAAAAAATATATAATAATTAAATAAGCTTAGAAAAAAAAGTTAAAAATAAAAAATAAAAAAAAGTTAATAGCTTATAAAGTTGCTAAGTAATAAAGTATTATATATATATAAATTAAAGGTTAATTTAAATAAATAATAAAAATATAGTAAATTAGAGTTATATTTTAGTATACTGTTTTAACTATTAAAATAGTTAAAATGCTAAAAAAACTAGTTTAGCTATATAATATAAGTTTAGTTTAATTTAAATATATTTAAAAATATTTAAAGTTAAAGTATTTTTTTATAAACTAAAAAATATATATATAATTAATATATATATATATTAACTATTATCTATAATTCTCTAAAGTATATAATTATAATATATATTACTTTGTAAATTAGTAATTACTAACTTAATTTTAGACTTTATTTGTTTATTTATTAATATTTTTTAATAATTTATTTATAATAAACTAAAATAAGCTAAAAAGTTTTAAAATACTTAAATAAACTAAAACAAAAATTTAAATTTAAATTTTGTTATTTTTACTTAACTAATTTAAATAAGTTTTTAACTAAATAATATTTTTTATTATATTTTTTAGTTATTTTAATCTACTTTTTTAAGTATATTAAAGCTATACTTTATAAAAAAAAATTATTACTGCTTTTTTATCTAACTACTTTATCTATAATTTTTATAAATATTTGTTATAAAAAATTTACTTTTTTTATAACTTACATTATATTATAACTTTTATATATATATAAATTAGCTAATTTTACTAAAAATACTATAAATATATATAGAAACAATTACTTATTAAATTATTATTATTATTATTTTACTTATTAATAATAATATAAAAATTAGCTTTAGTATAATATTATAAACTAAACACTATATAATAATAAAATTTTTAAATTAGCTATTAATATTTACTTATAATAATATGGCTTAATAGCTATATAATTATTTAATCTAGTTTAATAGTCTAAGCTATACTTTAAATTTTATAAAAAATATTTAATTAATTAATCTATTAATACTTTAATTTATTTTTATATTTTTCTATAATTACAACTATTAATTAAAATACTACTTAATAAAATTCTTAAATATTTAATAACATAATTATAGCTAATATTATTTACTATTTAAACCTTATTTAACATCTAATTTAAAAAACTTATAGCTAAAATTTATACCTTAAACTTAATATTTGCTTTAATACCTATAACTTTAAATTATTATTAATAGTAAATATATTATAAAAATACTAAAACTTTATTTTTAGCACTTAAGCTATATATTATAAATAAAATTCTACTAATATTTAAATTAAAAGCTTTTATAATATATTTTAAATTTTTTTAAGTATTTTAATTAACTTTATTTTATTTTTACTTAAAAATTTTATAAGTTTACTTAAAATTATACTAATATAGCTTACTTTATTTACAGCTTTATAAAAAAGAAAAGTAGTATAATATTTATTACTTAGTAAATTAATAATTATTAACTTAATTTTAAACTTTATTTATTTTTTAATAATTTATTTATAATAAACTAAAAAAGCTAATAAGCTTTAAAATATTTAAATAAATAATACTATCTATTATAAATAAAATAATTATTATAAAGTAGTAGTTTTATATTTATACAAATATAAAACTTTTATTATATATATAGCAAAACTTTTTTTATAGAATATTACTTATAAATAATAAGCATTTTATATTTATTATACTTTTTAATTATTTTAATCTACTTTTTTAAATATATTAAAGCTATATTTTATAAAAAAAGTTGTTATTATTTTTATAGCTAATTACTTTACTTATACTTTTTATAAATATTAGCTTTAGTATAATATTATAGATTAGATACTATAAAAATATAAATATAATATTAATATATATATATTTTTATTATATATTTATATAAAAAATAAAAGTTAATAGCTTATTTTATATTTATTAAATAAGTATAAAAGCTTAAAAGTAAACTAATAGCTATAAATATTAGATATTTAGCTTTTATTATTAGTAAATAAAAAAAGTATATATATTTAACTTATATATAAAATATATAAGTCTGTAATTAATTTAAATAAACTATAAATTATAATATATTAAAAGTTTACTTTAGTATATTATAAATCTTAAAATAGCTAAAATATTAGTTTAAATTATTTAACTATATAAAGTAAGTTTAATATAAATATACTTTTATATATTTAAAGCTATTTTTTTATTTTATTTTAAGCTTTTAAATATAAATAAAGCTAAATAGTTTTTAAACTTTATAAAATATTAAAATATAGCCTTAATACTATAATATATTATTAAAATAGCTTTTAAAAAATAATTAATATAGTATTAAAGTAGAGCTTTAATACTAAAAGTATATTTTTTAAGTATAATAATTATTTAAATAGTATTATTTAAACTAATAAATGTAAATTTAATAAATATAGTATTTTAGCAGCTTTGACACTAAAATAAAAAGTATATATATATATTAGCTTAATTAAAATTATAAATTTAATTATATAATATATTATAATTTATACTATTTTGTAGCTTTAAAGTTAATTACTAAGGCTATATTTTAGTAATATAAAAAATATTTAATATTTCAAAAAATTTATCTTTAATATAAAAATCTAAATTTAAATTATAAATATATAAATTTTATACTTTGAATACTACTATAATAACTAACTAAAAATTTTATTAAAAATATTAGTACTAAAGCTATATTTTAGTAATAAATATAGCCTAAATTTTAATTTAATTAAAAATGCTAAAAAAAAGCTTACTAAAACTATTTTCTACTAGAAAATACTAAAATTTATAAAATTATATTAAGTATACTTTATTTATTTTATAAAAAGATAAAATACTAATATAAATAATTTAAAAAAACTTATAAAAAACTATAAAAAGTATATAATTTTTAGCTATATAGTTTTAATAAAGTAGTTAAAGCTTAAAATTTATAACTATTAGCTATAAATTATAAAATTAAATATTAAAAATATATTTAAATATTTAGCATACTTTTTTATATATTTCTTTATAAAATATTTTTAATTTTAAAATAAAACTTTTATTTTTTTTTCTTTAATTTTATAAATATTTAATTTTTTTTTTAATATTTACTAAAAATAATAGTATAAAAAAAAGTAGCTTTAAATATCTAAAAAAAATTAATTAATATAGCTAAATAAAAATGCTAGTATATTTTCATACTTACTTACTTTTTAAATACAACTTAAAAAGTAGAAATTAAATATTTAAAATTTGAAATAAAGCTTTAAATATACTTTAACAATATTATTAACTATATAAGTATATTATATAATATTATTATATATATATATACTTATTTATAGTAATTTTTATAATTATTAGCTTATTTATCTTTTAAAATTTTATTTATCAAAAAAATATAAGTAGCTAATTACTTACTAAATATTATTAAGCTTATAGCTATAAAAAATATTAAAAAAACCTATTAAAATAAATAAATTAATAAAATTAAATTATAATAATTTATAATATAAAAAAGTACTTTTTTATTGATATTATTTTTAAAGTTTTTTATATATAATAGTTTTAATAAGTTTTAATTTTTTTAATTAAAATAAAATAAAAAGAATAGTTTAGATTTATAATTACTAGTTAAAAGTTAACTAAAATAATATTTAGTTTAAAATTAAAAATTAGAAGTAATTTATTTAGAAAAGCTTTAAACTATTATCTATTTAATAATTTTAAAAATAGTATATGTTATTTAGTTTATATTAAAAGTATAAGTATATTTTTAATACTTTTATTATATTATACTTTTAAATAGCTGCTAAATTTTAAGTATAAAAGTTTTTTTAATAAAAATAGGTTTAGTATATTAAAATAATAAATTAAGTAACTAAATAAATATTTAAAATATAGTTAAGTTTTATATAGCTTAAATATTTTATTATAGTCTAATTTAAAATAGTGATATTAAAATTTTTATCTAATATATACTTTAAAACATTAGCTATATATAGCATGTTAGCACTATTAATTTTTTATACATTACAAATCATAGTTGAAGATTAAGTAATGTATTTCACTGCTTTTTTGTATATTAATTTTTGCTAGGTATTTAGTGCTTCATTCTTAAAATTCTATCCTTCCTTACTCATTCTTTTCCCTCTCCTCTCTAAAGTAGCTCTACTAAGCCATATTAAGACCCTTCCACTCCCAGAATAGAATCTAGTTGGATATGTTCTTACCTACATATCCCAGATCCATTCTTCTCTATGGTCTTCCAATTTCTCTCTCCCTTCCCCTTTCAAGTGATATCCTCATTCTACTGCATGTGGAGGCTTGGATTTGAGTTTTTCAGATCTAGACTCGTTCTTTCCACCAAAGACTTTGCTATCCTATCTTCACTCCATCTCTCCCCTATTCCCATCATTATCCTGTTGTAAAGCAAGCCCTCCAGGTCCTTTGCCGTAGATTCCCTAGCGATTTTTTAGCTTCTGCCTTCTAATTTTGGTGTAAAAATTTAATTTGATTTAATTTATTAATAGAGTAAAACACTTGAATCTGGCTTCCAAAAATCTAAAAAAGAGGATTGAGTGATAAATGGTAAAAATAGTATTTTCTTAGGCAAATATTTTAAAAAACCAAATGTTAAAAATTTTATTATATACTGGAGACTGTTTAAAAGGAAAAGGTGTGGTGTAAAAGATGCATCGAATAAGGGCTGGAAAGTTTTAAGTGGACATAGGGTCTATAGGTTTGAAGTTAGCCTTCATCTTGAAGTAATCCTTATGGAGACCACATTCCGTTTTAGCTTTACCAACCCATCTACCGCTACGTTCGTCATTGATATCTTTAGCAGGTGCAGTGGAGTGGTAATCACCTATACTTAGATAGCCTTGATCGAGCAATGGGTTGTACGGTACACCATTTTGGTTTACGTAGTCTTTAATCTGATTGAAGGTCCAATTAGCTAAAGGGTTAATCTTGATGATACCGGTAGAATCCTTCTCTAGGATAGGAATCTGAGATCGAGCACCTTTCTGACTCTTACGTCTACCTGTGAATACGGCACCAACTTGTAGTTCTTTGTAGGCACGGTTAGCTGGCTCAACTTTAACTAAATAGTCGTAGTTATCTTCGTTGGTATCCCATAAATTCTCACCGTATTTATTCGCAAATTCTTGCTTACTTTCACAATCGTACGGTTTGTAGGTATGTACTTTTGCAAAATATTTGTTTTCGACACGCCCTACTAGTTCTAAAGTCTCGTTGAAATGGTGTAACGTATCGATAAATATTAAGTCAACAGGGTGGGCCGAATTATGGTTGGTTTTGATCTTGGATATGAGATCAGTTATCACTAATCCAGTTAATCCGAAAGCAGTGGTTTGGTATAAGTTGGGAAGAGTTAACATTGCCCACTCAACTATCTTTTCGGGTGCTAAACCTTCCAATTTCTGGTTTAGAAATTGTAAGTGTACTTCAGTTAATTCGAATGTTAATTCAGACATCTACAAAAATATTCAAGTTTAAAAGTTATAATAATATTTTAAATAAACTTATTTCATCAATTTATACATTTTATCTTTTCAAACTAGATTAAAAATCAAACTGTAAGTTTATAGTAGCATCATTTCTTTTTACTACAACGTCAGTTCGTTGAATGATGGTGCCATATAGTTAGAGGGTTACACAATCTTTTATCTTAATAGATTCTCCCCATCATGTAAAACGTTCGTCAAACATATAAGTATATTAGATAAGAGGCTGGTAGCATATTTGACCTATTTGTCAATATTTTTATTAGTAATATAACTTCTAAGTAAGTATACATAGTTGACATAATCCCGGTTCACCAACCGTTATCAGTAACCTAAAATGAATATTTATTTGCTGATTGCTTTGTATAAGAAGTCTGCTGTTTATTTATGGTTTGTCTGCATAACAATTACCAGCTTTCGGTTACTAAGATCCAAGAATATTGCTTGTGAGATAAAATTTTTGTTTTAGTGTAGGTGGAATCTCACCAATTTTAGAAACTAATCCGTTTCACCACAAACTACTAAGCCTTCCAGAAGCGTTACAAATTGATGATTTTGATTATTAAAGTGAAAATACGAATAAATAAGAAATAAACCTGTCGATTCAATTTACTTATAAAATCAGATACAAAAATTTAATCATTAAAAAAGTGGATGAAATTCAAAAGTTATAATTTAAAATGGATATTTTTTTACTTTTTGAAATAATTTCCAAAAAATATTATTTATTCTATACTTTTTAATTTAATTACAGCTACAAATTAGACGATTCTATAGTTAGTATATACTTGTTTTTAGCCTAGTATTTCCTAAGTTGAATAAAAATAAGATTTTTAGTTTCGGATTTATTTTAAAATTTATGAAACAACATAAAATTTACTATGACTAATTACAGATATATTATCAAAAGTTGCTTTTTTTAAGTTTAATTTTTAATTATTTTTAGGCACTAATAACTTAAACAATTTTTCTATATATGAAAAAATGGTACTTTTTATAATAGCTTTATAAATATAACACCTATTCTAATAAAATATTGGATTTTAACTAAAAAGCTCAAAATTTAACTAATTTCCAATCTGAGTAATAAATTACTATTTTTAGTCTAATAATAAAATAAAAAATGCTATAAAGAAAGTCTTTTTAAAAATAGGAAAGTTTAAGGCTATATTAGCTAAAATTTTAATAATACTAAATAAAAGTAGATTTCTTAGTTAAAATGTAATTAACCACTAATTTTTTAAATAAAAACTAAAACTTTTATCAAAAATTTCTAATTAATATCTTTTTAATAGGATATTTAATAACTACTATAAGATAATAAAAATTTTAAAAATAAAAAAAATCTAGTATTACTATTATAAATACTAAATAATAATTTATAATTAAAATTAATTAATAAAAAAATAAGAAAAATATTAATTTAACTTTATTAAATAATAGATAAAAAAATAAATAAGTAATATATACTTAAAATTTACTTTATTTTTAAAATAATTTTAGTAAACTAGTTATATTATTTTTATTTTATAATATTAAGTAAATTAAAATTCTTTTTTATTTTTATTATTAATATTATTAATATATAAATATTATACTATTATCTTTATTTTATTTTTAAGTAAGTTATAAAAATTTTTAATATTAAAAATTTAGTTATATTTATTAAAATAGTTACTATTTACCTTAATTTAATATAATCACTACTAAAAGTAAAAAAACAATATAGTTTTTTTATACTTATAAAGAAAATTAAATTCAAAACTATTTATTAAATAATTTATATTATTATTTATTAAGATATACTATTAAAATAAATAAAGCTATATACTTTAAATTAATAAATACTATATTACAATTTTAAAAACTATAATAATAGTTTTATATTTATATATATTTAAAACTACTGCTATATTATAGACTTTTATTTTTATAAATCTTATATATAAATTTAATAATTTTTATAGCTTTAATTTATAAGCTATATTTATAGTAAAACTAAATAAGTTTCTTAGTAATAAAGTAGTATAAAACTAAAAACTATACTAAAAAGTATTTTTTAAATAATCAAGTAATAAGAAAAACTACTTATAATAAAATATTTTAATCTAATAATAATTAAAATAACTTTATACTATTATTATAAAGCTAGTAGCAGCAATTATAAAATTATTTAATTAGATAAAAATATATATAAATATTAATAGCTAAGCTAAAATACTATAAAAAAGTTTGAAAAACTTTTATATTAAAATTTTAAAAAGAAAAAAAAACTTAATAAAATAAAGATAAAATAAAGATTATAAAATTTATTATATTAGGCTATTTTATATGATATTTAAATTAAAAATAATATATATATATATAATAAATTAGTTTTTAAATATTTTAAAATTTAAAGTAATAATATATATATATTATAATATTTTAATTTTAAAATATTTTTTAGTTTTTATTTTAATAAAACTATATTTTTTAATATTATCTTTTATACTTTTTCTAATTTTCTAATTTTCTTACTTTTTTAAATTTTTATTAATATATTTATTTCTTTTTTTTAGTTTTAGTTATTTATTTTTTTTTTATTTTTTTTTATATAAGTACTTTTTTAAACTAAAAAAACTAAAAAAAATTATATAATTAAAATAATAGTAAATAATTTTTATTTAAAATAAAAACTAAAACTATTAATAATTTACATTTTATATAATAAAAAAATATATACTTTTAACTTTATTTTTTTTCTATTTTCTTTTAACTATAGCTAATTTACTAAAATTTATTTTTATTAGTTTAAATTTATTACTTTATTATTTACTATTTTAGTTTTTTATTTTTTATTTTAATTTATTTTTTTAGAAAATTTAACTAATTTATATATATAAAATATTTAATTTAATAAATTTATATATAAAAGTAAGTTTTTTAATAGCAAATATTTATGAAAAGTATAATTAAAGTAAGTAAATAAAAATATTATAGCAGTACTATTTATAGATTATTTCTTTAATTCATTACTTATTTAAGCTTTAATAGCTTATATTAATTTTTATTTTAAGTTTTATTAATAAATTAAAAGAAAATTATAATGCTAGTAGTAAAAATTCAAAAGTTAATAAGTATTATTTTATTAAGTAATAAAATATTATAATATTTACTAAATATATATATATATATAAAATATATTAACTATTTAAATGATAATATTTAAATTTACATAATAAAAATATATAAATAATACTTAATACTTTTAAAACTTTTTTTTTAAAGTTTAAAATCCATTTTTACTAAATATATAAAATAACTTTAAAGTAAATATTTTTAGATTTTATTATTAAAATTTAGTTTAATTTAATTAGTTTTATTTTAATATTTTTTAAAAAGTTAATTTAAAAAACTATTAAATTATTTTAATATATAATTACTACTTTTATACTACTATAATAGCTAAAAAAATATTAAGTTATATATGTATAAATATAAAATATTACTTTTTAGCTAGTTTATATATAGTAAAAAACTACTTATAGCTTAAGTTTTAATTTAGTTAATTTTTTTTTAAATATATTTAAATAAAGCTTAAAAATTCTAAAAAATATTTATTAAAATTATACTATATTTATTTTATATAGCAAAGTAAAAAAAAATATAAAATTATATTAAATATACTTATTTTTAATAATTTATAATTATTTATAATTATTTATAATATTATTTTAAACTTATAATTATTAAAGTTAATTATCTAAATAAATATAAAACTAAATTATATAAAGTAATTTATATTTTACTTTTATCAAATTTTAAAAATATTAGTTATTTACTTAATAATTATATAATTTAAATTATATTTTATAATTATATTTATATTTACTTAAGTAAAGTTGCTATAGTAAATATAAATATAATTTAGTAGTATAGTTATATTTATAGCTTTTATTATTTTAATAGTTATTAAAAATTAGCTATATTAATTAATTAAAGTATAACTTAAATTATATATTATTTTTATAGCTATACTTTTTATTATAAATTTATAATAATTAGTATAGTAATTATATTATCTAGTTTGCAGTATTATACTAAAGTTAACATTTAAATTATAAGATATAAAGTATTATAATAATATAGTAGTATTATTATTAATAAAAGTAGTAATAGCAGTAATAATTTAATAAGCAATTATACTAGTTTAAATATTTAAAGTTTTTTTAGTAAAGCTAATTAGTTTTTAAATAAAAAAAGCTAATTTATAATATAAATGTCAAAAAATGCAACTTTATTAGCAGTAAATATTTGAAAGTAATATAAGTAAAATTTTTAATAAAATAGTAGGTATATTTTTTTTAATAAAATGCAGATTTAATATATTTAAAAAAATAAATTAAAATAATAATAAAAAAGTATAAAATAAGCTTACTATTTATTAGTAAAAGTTTTATAATAAAAGTTTTACTAATATATATATATAATTTATTTATATATATAAAACTGATATTATTATTTAGAGCTTTATTAGCTTACTTTAATTTTAATTTATAGATAAAAATTATAAAATAAAGATTTTAATTTTTATTTAGGTTTATTTAAATACTTTAAAACTTATAAGCTTAATTTAATTTATTATTAATAAATTATAAAAAAAATATCAAAATAGGCTAATAATATTTAAAATTACTTTAGTAATTACTAATTTACTAAGTAATAAATATTATAATAATACTTTGCTAATATAATTATAATTATATATTAATAATATAAAAAAAAATAAAACTTAATATTAATTTAAATAAGATATAACTTTATTTTATTAATAATAATAAACTAAATAATTTTTAAAAATTCTACTAACAGTATATTAACTATAATATAATAATAATAATAATAATAATAATAATTTCAAAAACTTTAATTATATTATAGTAATTTAATTTTTAAATTATTTTAGTATTTTTAAAACTAGTTATAAAATATTATTAATATTAAAGTTTTAAAAATTATATATATTATACTTATAAATAGATTTAAAATATAATTAATATTAAAATACTTTTAAATTTAAAAAAAATGAAAATTATTTAAAAAGTTTAATATTTATATATTTAACTTTAATACTTATAATTTAATATATATATATATATATATTTATTGATATAAGTAAAATATTAAATAAAACTAGAAAAAAAATTAGTTTAAAAAATAAAAAAATAAAAAAATAAAGTCTAATAATATTTAAAATTTATTATTTTTTTTAATTTTAGCTATATAATATAGTTTAAAATAGTAACTTATTAATTAAAAAATAGTATAAGCAAAATATTTATATTATTTGTATAATTATTTAAAATAAAAAATATAATAGTTATAGTAAAATAATATAACTATATAAAAAGCTTAAAAAAAAGTAAAATATACAAAAGTTTTAATATAAGTAATTAGCTTATAATACTAATTAGTAATTTTTTTTAAATTATAATTTTAAACTTAGATATAAGATAAGTATTTTAGTTAATATATAAGCTTGATTTAAAGGTAAATATATAAGTTTTATTATATAGTTAAGTTAAAGTTATATACTTTGGCTTAATTATATTTTAAAATTTCAGAAATATACTTTAAAGTAATATAAAAATAAGATATAAAAAAGCTTATTTAATTTAAAAAAAAATTTAAATAATATATTTAACAATTTACTTATAATAGTATTGAGTAAACCTTAAAGAATAAAATAGGCAGCTTATTATAAAGGTTACTTAATAGGCAAATATATAGTAAATATTACCTTAAAGGTATATTAAATTACTTGCAAATTATTTAGTAGAAAAATATACTATTTTAATAATAGCAGGCAAATATATTATTAAAGTGATCTAAATAAAGGCTTTCTTTAATAGCAAAGCTATTTTAGCAGACTTTTTTGATAGAATATCTTCTAATATAGGATATTTTGTTTTGGGTTAAACTTATAATGCTATTTAAAAATTAGTAAATTGTTTTAATTAATCAATTTTATATAAATTAAATAAAATTTAATAAAAATTTTAGTTAAACTTATTTTAAGAAAATGGTTTATACTGCACAAGTATATGTTTACTTTGATTAATAGATATTTATAAAGTATAGTTAAAACAATATTATTATAAAATAAAGTTAAAACAAAAAATAAAATTTATATACGTTTTAATTTTTCTATTGTTTTTGTCAAGTACAATTAAAAAATAGTCAATTTTAATTAAAATTAGTTTAACTTCTTTAATTTATATACATTTGTTTCAATTAGATGCATTGTAATGTACCTACAACTTAAAAGAAAATATCATTATTACTTTTAAAAATTAAATTAATTAAGAATTACTTTACAACGTACCTTACCTATATAAAAAATTCAAATTTAACGCAATACTTTTTTATAAATTAAACGTTCACTTTAAAGTAATATAGTACAACTTTTAGTTGATAACACATCAAATTTTTATAAAAACGTACAAATATTAACTTTATTCAAATTTAAAATTATTAAGGTACATAACGAAAAAATGCTATTAATTGTAGTATCGTAAAGGTATAGTAAATTAATTTGTACGTATAGAGCTATGAACAACTTTGCCGTTATTAATAGACTAAATTTACACTTTAAAGTAAAGTGACTAAAACCACTTTTATCAAAACAAATTAATAACTGATAATCATTTTATAAACTATTAAATAATTAAAATTTTACTTTACACACCAACTATATTAGAATTTTGTTAAACTATTGGTTACAATTTTTAAAAGTAGTATTGATAAAATTAACTAAATTTAGTAACTTAAAAGTTGATAACTAAAATTTAATCTAAACTTTATATATAATTTTATAACATCACATATAACTTTTACTTTCAATTTACCGTTAAAATATTTTTAATGAAATTTTGGGTGGATGGGTAGATTATTTAAAACTTAGTATTATAATTATAAAATTAGTTAATTTTTAAAAAAAGGGTTGAATTTAATAAAATTTAAACCAATAAAATTAAATTATTATTTAAGATTATATAATTTATTAGATAAAAATTTTTAAATTTTAAAAAGTAAAATGTCGTTAAAAGGAAAGTTGAAAAAGTTACAAACTTTCCCCGTAAAGTTTCTCCAAAAACCCTTGAATTAAGGGCTGGACAACAACCCTTAAATCCCCACAAGCATTTTAAGTAAAGTATATAACTGGGATAGTACAAGTAGTACTACAATAATAAAAGTAGCAAACATAAATTTGTAAAATTTAAAGTATAGAAAGTCACATTATTCTACAAATATAATTAATAGATGAACGCTGCAATGTTGAACCAACTAGCTAACGGGAACCAGTACACTAGCCAAGGGCAGACCTTCAACAACCCTAACTATATGCAAGCTATGTTACAGCAAAATATGCAGTACTCTAACCCTAACAGTTTAAATTTAAACAATATGAACCAAGCGAATCCGTCCCAACCGCAAAACCAAGCGAACTTAGTTGATTCCAACTTGAACTTCAAACGAGGTTTAGAACAGGATCATGATAACGAGGATTCGGATGGTGCACCAACCGGTAGTAGTAAAACTAGTAAGGAGGACCGACGTAAGATTAAAATTGAATACATTCAAGATAAATCACGTAGGCATATCACCTTCAGTAAACGTAAAGCGGGTATAATGAAGAAAGCTTTCGAGTTAAGTACTTTGACCGGTACTCAGATCCTACTGTTAGTGGTATCAGAAACCGGTCTGGTCTACACTTTTACTACTCCTAAGTTACAACCGTTGGTTACGAAACCGGAAGGTAAAAATTTGATCCAGTCCTGTCTTAACGCGCCCGACCCACAGCTGTTACATCAGTTGGAAGTGCAGAGGCTTAACGCGGTAACTCCTAACTTATCGCAGTTGAACTCGAACGTAACAAACACTCAGTTTTCAGCTGCTTACTCTGATATGTTACAGTCGGAACCTAACTTACCACCTAGTTATGAAGCTAAACCGACGAACAACCAGCCTCGGTTGTTGAACAACCCAGCTTTACAAACGTCTAGTTCGAACACCCCTCACTTTAACCCTTACACCATGTCCACCAACTTGAACAACTTTAACTACATGAGCGGTTGTGATTTAAGGTTTTCGAACCCAAGCTTACAACCCAACAACCTTCATACTAACAACACTTCCCCTTCTATGCTTAACTCACCTACCTTACATATGAACTTGAACGACAACACGAACGGTAACGGGTTTAATAAGTACTGGCAACCGTTGCCTAACAACTTACAGTCACCTAGTTTACCTAATTTAAACAACGGTAAACTGGAGGAGTCACCAGACTTGTAATAGTTCCAATTTATTACCAAGTACTACAAATCCTTTTTAACTAGATAAGCCGTAATTTAATTAAATTTCTGATTGTTTTTCAACTTTTATTTACATTTATTTTAATAAAATTATAAAAATTAATTTTAATTATTTATTGTATACATCATTAATATTTTTATAGTTGAACGTTCGTTGTTATTTATTAATATATTTTAACTAATTTAAATTCTATAATCGTAGAAAAAGTACTAAAACATATTTTTTAAAATATTTATTTTATTAATTACAATTTAAATTTCAGTAAATTTTATTAAAAATTAAATTAATTAATTCAAAATGTAAGTAAATTGTAAAATAAAATAAAATAAAAATGATTTAATTTTTTTTTCAGTTCTCAAAAGCTAACAAATCCAAGTTTAGGATTTTATTATTATATTTTTAAGGAGTGAAAATAACTGCTAATTATAAGCTTTGGGCTTGTCCAATCAGAGCTAAAGAAAGTTGAAGAAGGTGGCAGTAATTTGCAAATTACTAATAGAGGGGCTAAATTTAAAAGATGGAGATACTTCAAAAACAAGCTTCTTAAAGTTTTTCAGCTTTTTACTAAAGTTAGTTTGAAATGAAATAAAGTAAAAATCTTATTTAAAATGTGATAATAAGAGAGATTGAAGAGCAAAAAGGTGGAATATAGTAGGGGAGGTAAAATAAGTAAAAGATAAAAAAGTGGCAGTAAAGTAATAATATATTAACTAAAAAATACATGTTATAACAATAAGGATAATAAGATTAAGAAGATGCAAATAAAATTAAATTAAATAGAAAATTGATCTAGTTAAATAAAAATAATAAAAGTAGTAAGAAAAATAAAAATAAAAATTCTAATTAAAATTAAAAAATAAATAAATGTAAGAAAAAGTAATAAGCTAAAAATTTATCTAAAATTATATAAAAAATATAATTTAAATTTAAAATAAAACTTCTTTTTATAGCCTATTTCCAAAATAAAAGATTATTTTTATAAACTTTTCAAATTAGTTAAATAAGCTTAGAAAACAAAATTTAAAGTAGATATAATAATTAACATAAAATAGTTAAAAGCAAAAAAAATAAGTAAAAGTACTAATTTATATTATTATAAAAAGAGATAAAGAAAAAAAAAAGTTTAAAAAATATTATTTATATATTGTAAAATTAGATATTAAAATAGTATAAAGTTAATATCTTTAAATTTATTATTTAATATATATAAATAAACAAAACTATTATTTATTAATATTAAAAATTAGATTATAAAAAAGCTTTAAGTAGTTATTTTTTTAAAAGTAATAAAAAAATTTATTAGCTCTATTTTAATAAAACTACTTTTTATTATTTTTTTTAAATATATTTTTTACTTATTTTTATAAAATTTTTATTACTACTTTATATATATATATATCTAAATTATACTTTTAATTTTTTTACTAAAGTTTCTATTATATTTATTTAATATTTAATTTATAGAAATTTAAAGTTATAATAAAAACTGATAATATATTACTTAATAAAAATTAAATTTATAATTAAAAATATATAATAATAACTTATTATTTATTTAAAAACTAAAGTTTATAATTAAAAAATTTAATAATAGATATTTATTTATTTAATTACTTAACTATAATTAAACTACTAATAAATTAATAATTTATTTATATAAAAATAACTTATATTTATTAATTTTTTAATTTTTAATTTTTTTTTAATTATAGCTAATTTATTAAACTTTATTTTAACTAATTTAAATTTATTGTCTTTTAACTTATTATTTTAGTATTTTAAACTTTATTTGATTTTTTTTCTTTTTTATATTTTATTATTATTTTTATTTATAATTTTAGTTATTAGCTTTTAGTTTTAAAAATAAATTATTTAGTTTAATAAATCATAAAAAAAAATTAAATTTTAATATTATTATTAATTACTTTTATTTAATTTTATTCTAAAAAAAGTTTTATAATTAATAAAATAAGTAAATTTATATATATATTTACTATTTCAATTTAATTTTATACTATATTATTAAATATTATAAATAAATAGTTTAAAGTTTTACTTATTAAAAAGAAATTTTATAAAAGTAAAATTATTGTTATAGTAAAAAAGTAGTTTAATTAAATTATAAGATTAAATTTATAATTTTAATATTTAGAAAATTAAAAATAAAAATATTTAAAGTAAAAATAAAAAAATAAAAAAAATAATAAGCTAAAAAGTTAGTTATAAGTACTTTTTAAACTTTAAAATACTAAACAGTAAAAATAATTTACTAATAAATATATATTTTTTTTTAAATTAATAAAACTATTATAAGTTTAATATATATTATTTTTTATTATATTATTATAAGTATTGCAAGCTAGTTATCAATAATAAATATTAAAAATATTTATTTTTATCTTTTTTTATAAATATTACTTTAATTAAAAATATAATAAAAATTAACTATATTTAGCAATTTTTAATAATTTTTATAAAATTTTTTATTTTTATTTTTCATTAATTATAAAGAAAATATTATAATTATTTTTTTTACTTAATATAAAATATTTAAACTATAGTTAATTAGTTTATTTTTTTATAAATTAGTTAAAAAATTAAAATTAAAATTAAACTTTATTTAAAATTTAACTAAAAATATAATATTACTAAGTTAATTAATTTTTTAAATTAATATAGCTTATAAAAACTTTATATAAAACTAGTTTTATTTATATATTATATTTACTTTTTAGATAAAATTTACTTAAATTATTATATAATAAGATTATAATTTATATTAAATAATAATAATATTATTATTTTACTAATAAAAATATTTATATTATAATTTATAACTTTTAAAATAACTATTTAAGCTTATTTTAATAAACATTTATATATTTTAAATTTTAATAGCTTTAATTTTACTTTAGTTTATAAAATTTTATAAACATAATAAAAAATATTAAATAAAAAGCTTATAAAAATATATAAGCTGCTAAAATAAAAAAGTAAAAAATCTACTTTTATTAAAATATTTAGCTATTAATATTAAAGTTATAAAATTTATAATATCTATTTATTTAAATAATATTAAAGCTATAGCTTTAATTAATAGTATAATAATAATATAAAATAATAGTAATTAAATATTAACTTATATATTTAAAAACTTTTAACATTATTTAAACTTTTACTTTTACTATTTTAATTTTAATTTAAATTAATAATATATTATTTATTATTTAATTATTTTTTTAAATTTTGATTATATTTTACTAAATAAATATTAACTAGCTAAATTAAAAATAAAAATTTTATATTAGTTATTATATTAAATTTAAAGTATATATTTATTTAATAATAGTAAATTTTTTATTTTATTTTATTAATAAATTACTATAATAAAAAAATAAAGCTATTAATTACTAAATAAGTTATTAAATAATTATAATTAAAATATAATATAAATGTTTAATAATTTAATAAATACTATATATATTAAATAATAAAAAGTAAGAAAAAATATTTATTAATTTAAAATTTTTAATTATTTTTTTAAATTAGATAAAAATAATGCATTTATTAAAAATAATAATTATATTAATAAAATATCAATTAATAAAATATCAATTAATAAAATAAAAAGTATAAAAATAGCTTTAAAGTAAATATAAATATACTTATAAATAGAAAGCTAATAGTTAAAAATAATAATATTAGTATTAAAGTATATTTTTTTATATTATATTAGTTTGACTATATAATATATTTTATATAATAGCTTATTAAATAAAAAAAAATTATAAGTAACTTTAAAAAAAATAATTTATAAAATAATTTATAAACTAAAAAAAGCTATTTTTAATAATTTAAATATATAAAAATTACTAAAAAGTAAAGTAGTATCTATTATATTAATTGTAGTAAATATATTTATTATTAGTATAAATATAGCTATAATTTAGAATTTTTTTTAATATTATACTTTACTTTAATATAAAGTAACTTTTATTTTATTTTATATATTTATAAAATTATTAAAAAACTTATATATTTTAAAAAAAGCTATTTATATTAAATCAATTAAAAATTATAAACAAATAATATTTAAAAATATTATTTAATAGCTTAAATTAATTTATATTAAAGTTTTAAAAAAATTTAGAATTTATTAATTTTATTATAAATATTTTACTATTTTATTAAACTAATTTTAATTTTAAATTTAGTTTTTAAAAGCTAATTAAGTTTTAAAAAAAAGTAAATAAAGTTTTTTTAATTAAAATTAAATAATAATTATAAAATAAAAAGTGATTTTTTTTATTAAATAACTAAATAATATTAGTTAAAAATTTTAAAGTATTTATTAAAAAAGTTTGAAATAGCTTTATAATTTAAAAAAAAACTTTAAAAAATATATAAAAACATAAATTTATTAACTTATATAAAAAGTAAAAATTAAAAAAAAGTTAAAATATAAATAAAACTAAAATAAAAATTTTAAAGTTAAAGTAAAGATTTAAATAAATAAATAAAAAGTATATATAGTTAAAAAAATAATATATATAAATTTATAAAACTATTAAATTAATTTAATAAATAAATTATAAAAAAATAATTAAAAAATAGCTTTTATAATTAATAGTCAACTATAAATAAGATTTTTTTATATTTTATTAAAAAAGTTAATAATATAAGTTTTAAAAATGTTAAATAAATAAAAATTAGTTAAAAATAATAAAAATAAAAATAAATAAATAAAGTAATAATAATAAATAAATAAGCTATATACTATTAAATTAATTAAAAGCTAAAAATTAATAGTTTGCTTATAAAATATAAAAAAAGATTTAGATTTTAGAAAATATATTAGACTTTAAAAAATAAAGTTAGTAAAAAGATTTAATAAAGTAAATAAAACTATATATATAATAAATATTAATAAATAAGCTATTATATTTAAGTAATATAATAGACATAAATTATTAATGCTATTAAAAATAACTTAGTCTTTTTTTAAGCTTTAATATAAATAATAAATTAAAATTAATAATATTTTTTATAACTTTATATATTTTTAAAGTATTAGCTATTATAGCTAAAAAAAGTTAATTTTAATATAATTTTTTTATATTAATAAAATTTAAATGAAAATATTTACTTTTAAAAATAAATTATATAAAATTATATAAATATTATATAATATTAATAAATATTTAACTAAAAGTATTTTTAGCTAAAGTAGTTATATTTTAAAAATAGATAAGTAATTATAATATTTAATAAATTAAATATAAATATAAGGAATATATTTTTAACTTAAAATAAAATAATTAATATAAAAATTATTTAGTAATAATATTATTATAAAAATAAAAACAAATAACTAATTAGCTTTTATATATTATTTAATATTAAAATAACTTTTAAATTTTAAATTTTAAGTACTTTACTATATTTAAAGTTATAAAAATAAAGCATTATTATTATTATAATTAAATTTAGCTAAATAGATTAAATATATTTTAATTAATTTAAACATTTTAAAAATAGACTTAAATAATAGATTAAACTTTATAACTTTTAATTATAAAATTTTATAATTTTCTATAAGTATTTTTACTTAAATAAATATATAAGCTATAAATATTTTTTATATAATAAAGTGCTAAAAAAAGTTATTATTAGTATATATATATTATATTAGCTTTAATATTTTTCTAGTTATTATAGTAGTATAAAAAATAATAACTTAAATTAAAATATAAATTAAAGTACTATTTTATAAAAAGGTAAAAAATACTAATATTTTAATATTATTTTAATTTAAAATTACTTAATACTATTTAATAATATATATTTTTATTTGCAATATATATAAAACTAATAAATAGAAAATTATTTATTAAATATTTAAAATGTTTAAGTGTTTTCTCTTTATTTAAAGTAAAAAACTTATTTATTAAAAACATAAAATTATAAACTAGTATTAAAAGTATTAAATATATTTTATAATTATAATAGTTAAAAAAATATTTTATTTTTAATAAATTAAAAAGTAAATTGTTTTTTTAATTAGCTTTATAAGCTAAAAAATATATTTAAAAAAATTAAAGTAATTTTAATATAAGTATAGTTATAATAAAAAATTTAAAATAAAAAAGTAACTAAAAATGAAAAAAAAGTAAATAGTAAAATTTTTATTTAAATTACTAGTTAAAAAAAAACAAGTTTTAAAGTTAGAGCAAGTTTTAAAATAAATTTTATATTAATTATAAAAAAAACTTATATTTTTAAATAATTAAAAACTAGTAAAAAAGTTATTTAACTAAACTTAAATTTTAAATTTTAAATTTTAAGAATAAAATAAGCTAAAATTACTTATAAGCACTTTATTAAAAACTTATAAACTAAAAATTTTTAACTTATTAAACTATTTATTTAAAAAATTAAATTTTATAATATAAATATTTAAACTATTTTATTTTATAAAAGTAATAATTAAATTAAAGTTAGTTTTACTTTACTTAAAATTATATATTTATTTTAAATAACTTTATTAATATATAAGATTTAAAGCTTAAAAAGCTAATAAATATTATAAATAAATTAGAAAACTAAAAATATAGCTATATTAAAAGTAGTATATAGCTAATAAATATATATTTAATAAATATTAAATATTAAATTTTAAAAAAACTTTATTAAAATAGCTTTTATTAAAAATTTACTTATAATTTCTTTTTAAAAAAGCTTTTAAATAGTAAATAAAAGATTATTAAAAATTTATTTTAATATAATAGTAAAAAAATAGCAATAATATTAATAGTTTAAAATTTTATTATATTTAATTTAGCTTTACTTATTATATAGTAAATATTTTAAAAATTAGCTAATTAATTAAATATTATTAGTGAAAAATAAAATTTTAAAAGTAAAATTAATAAGAAAGTTTAGTTTTTAAATCTTAAAATTAAGTTATTATATAAATAAATTAATAATAAAGTTAAAAATTAATAAAGAGTAGATTCTTTTATTTAATACTAAATTTAAAACTAAAATAATAAAATAAGCTATTATAAAAGAGAAAAAAGTTTATATATAGCTTAAAAAATATATAAAAAGCTTATAAATATTGAGAATTTCCATTATAAATATATAATTAATTTTAATATATATCTTTTTCTAATTATAAAATAAAAATTTGCTTAATGTTAAATTTTTATTATATATTTTAATAATGCTTAAAACTATTAAAATAACCATTTTTTTTAAATAGCTAAATTTATATATATGTATAAATTTTGATACTATTTAAAAACTACTTATAAAAAAAATTAGATAAAAATTTTGAAAAAATACTTATTATTATGCCACATACTCTACAAAAATTAATGGATTTATTATTAGAATTTGTTAGTTTATTAATTTAAAAATCTTTAAAATATACTATATATTCTTAATTAACTTAATTTTAATTTATTAAAAAGTAGTAGATATATTTCATATATATTTGGTTTGTTAATAGTTAAGCTATCAGTATTATATAATGTTATACATTTAAATATTGGTAAATTTTATATTTCCTATTTTGTAGTTCAGTATTAAAAAAATATTAAAATGCTTTAGAAAACCAAAATTTAAATTAGATTAAGGATGAATATAAACTGATTATAATTTTAGTATATAACTTTTTGATATATTAAAAAACGGTTTTAAATTATTTTAAGTTTATTTAGTTGTTGAAGGGGTATTTTTATAGATTCAATATTGAGTTTTAGTGTTTGTAGTTGAAATAAAAAACTAGCTTTTAAAAACTAATTTTACATATTAAATTTTAATGATGAAATCGGTTCGGTATAAATATTTTCAATTTACCTGTAAGTTAAATTTGATTGGATGGTTTATCCCAAAATAGGACTTAAAAAACTTTTCTAAAAAATTTTATTTAAATTTTATCCGTTTTTTAAACAGGTATTCAAATTTTGGTTTGCTATTTATTTCTTTCGTTACAATATAGCATTTAAACAGTTTAATAAACTTTTAATTTAAATATACTTAGTCGGATTTTGGCGAACCATTAAATTTGAAAAACTGTATGTTTTTAGTAACTCCATTCACACCGTATTAATACGTATATATAAAATACCATATAGTTAAGAGTTTTATGCACCGTTTGAAACTAATTAACGAGATACAACTACACGTATAGTAGTTATTGATTTAAAAATAAATATGGAAATTGGGAGTAAAGGAGTCCAATTTCACGACATACCTACATTTAGAAACTATAATAATTGCTAACTAAACGCACAATAAACTTTTAAAGTTAAGGAGTGGTAGATAAGCCTCTATTGAAATTATAAATGTAGAGCACCCTTTATAATACAACTTTATCGAATATTTAAACTTCTTCAAAAACAGTAAAAAAATAGCATTAAAATAATAGTACCCAAATTTGTTAAGGAAACCAGTTTTTTATTTGTACTTATAAAAATTAACGCACACTCCACATTTCTAAATGTATTAAAGCTTTTTTCTAATTTCATAGTACTTTTTAAATTCGGATGGATTCTTAATTGGGAATATATGCTATGTTTCAGATACGAAATTGGAGCTGGGACATGGAAAAATTTATTAGTCAAGTTCATATCTCCTTAACCAACTTTCATGCTAATTATCCGGCGTTTGTTTCCTAATCCAGTAATTATTAAGCTTGTTAAAAGTGAGCTACATTACAATTCGAATAGAAATTTTTAAGGTACATCCTATTCGTTTCATATACGCTACCAAGGTAATAGTAAATAGTAAATTACTTAAGTTTTTTAGCTCCCAAATCTTTACTTAAACGTATTTAAACTATCAGTACATCTTATATTTTCCTTTATTAGTATGCTCCGAAGCATATACTTTAAATTACTACAAAGATTTATAGTTATATTTTTGTGTTACGTATTAAAATTTTCGTCTATAAAATATTAACAAATATAGTTACTCCGGTTAAATTGTACACAAACTTTAGTCAAAATAAATTTTAATAAGTTTGAACAAAATTCGATTAAAAATATATTTGTAAAGGAGATAGTTTATACTTTTAAACTGTATATGATAAAACAGGAGGGATAAATTCTGTAAAAGCTATATATTAATCGAAATACCGAGCGGAACTGTTTAAATAACTAATTGTATATATTGTTAAATATATGTAAAACTATTTATATTTTAAATTCTGGAAAAGTAGGTCTTAAAGTAAAATTTTACGAACGGTTATTGTTTTTATTATATCAAATCCAATAAGAATACTTATATTGCCGATAGTACCTACCCAAACTTAAAACCACAGTTCACACCTACATTTGTATTGATTTTTATTTTTTATTTTAAACCAATGTTACGAATAATATCGATTTGCAGAAAGTTAATATTATGTAACTTTTATCTAATTATTGAAAAAAAACGTAAAAAGGACCAACCAAAAATAACTTTTAAATTTATTTTAATCTTTTTTAGCTAATTTAAAATTTAACTTTACTATAAAAGTTATTTAACCGCAGTTTTCCTAATAACTTTTTTAAAAGCGGTAACTTAAAATCAAAAGGAAATACCTATAATTATAAGGAACGTTATTCTTAAAAGATTTTCAATTTTAATAAAAACGTTGCATTAAAAAATAGTACAACTTTTTTAAATGGTACTAATATTTAAAACTTAATTATAAAATTTTAAATTGAATTTACATTTAGGTACTAGTTTAAGAATTTAGGTTCGATTTAATTTATTTCTTAAAAATAACTTTGCAATTTTTATAAAAAAATTAAATTTGAAATTAAATTTAAATTGGTATTAATCTTTCTACACACAAAAATTTTATTAAAAAAAAGAAGTATTTAAGTTGATCTACTAATAGATTAAAATTTTAATTAATTAATACTTTATTTTTGAACGGGTACTTTTATAATTACAAAATAAAATTATAAATTTGAAATGTCTACTGTACTTGTTTATACTTTTTTAAAGAAAGTTTATGAGAAATGTTAGTAAACTTTTTATATAAAATTTGAATTGAACATATTTTAAGCTAATTAATTTTAAAAATCATTATACTAAATAAGAACAAAATTATAAAAGAGAAAGTAACATTTGAAATAATTTAATTATTATAATTAAATAGATTACCTATTTATACTAATTTTATAAATTTAGATCAATAATAAATTTCTAGTTCGCTACGATTTAAAATTTATATCATTATTTCCGTTCGACAATTTTTAGTGTCAATATTTAGATAGTTTTGAAAAAGTATAAATATATATATTAAAAGTGTAGTATTTTAGTAAATAATATTATTCATTATAAAATTTAAGCATTACTTTAAATTTAAATAAGCTTTTATTCTATTAGCTTATTTAAAAAGCTTATTTCGAAAGTTTAAGTTAAAGATGAAATTGAACGTTGGTGGATATTAAAAATTTTATGCTAAAATTTAATCCAATTATTACACTAAAAATTTTATCATCCCCACTTTATCGAAAAAGTACTATTTCTGATTATTACATTAAAATTTACGTACCTTAAACTATATTGTATACATTACCTAAACAATTATTATAAAAAGGTAAAATTTTAAAATTTTTTGGTTTCAAACCAATAAATATTGTAGACTATAAATTATATTGTAACCCTATTTTTCAGCTTTTAATGATATCGAAATTAGAATAGTAACAATAAAAATTTACATTTTCGATAGTAGTTTAAAGAATATTATTACAAAATTGAATGTGTGTGTTTTAATGTCATTTTTGATTCGATTTATCTAATTATGATTTTTGATAGAAATGAAATAAGAATAAGGTAGATAAATATCATATGCGTATCGAAAGAAACAATATATTCAATTATTTAGTATATCGCTACAACTTCTATTTCCAGCTCTTTTCCATTAGTAAGTAACGACTACTTATCTATTATTATAAAATTAATATTCGATGTTTCCAAAATTTTCGAATCGGACAAATTTACTATAAATTTATATTTAGCTTCCTTATTTTTTAAAAAAATAGGGAACCGTACATTCAATCCCGGCAATAAGCGGACGAGCATGAAATGAAAAAGTTTAAGATTTAAAATAGTAGGTACCTTATACTGTCAGTATATTTAAAATACGATACGTTGTATTTTAAAACTCTGTAAGGAAATTACCTGATTTGTTTTGTTATTAATTGTATAGATTCTAGGTAAATGGAAGATGACTATGGTAATCTAGCCAATGCTTAATTGAAGCTATTGCTTTGTTGGTTTCGTGCAGGTAAAGCAAGTATTTAAGATTACTTTTATTCTATTAAAATAAGGCTTTGTCCGTACTTTTATGCATGATTATAAAAGCAAAGAATTATTAATGTATTGATTTTTATGAGTACTGAAAAATATTTATTTAAATGTCATTTACTTGAAATAAGTAATAAACTCATGAATAATAAGAATATCGTATATATTTTCATATTTAGCTTTAAAATTGTATAGTATAACTAATAAATGAAATTAATTATAAACTAAAATAGTTTTAATTACTATAATTCGGATTTTATTTATTTATTAATTAAAAATAACTCAAAAAGAATTTAATTTAATTTATAATAGAAACGTAATATTGTTATATATTTTTGAGGTATCTATATATTTTTTATAATAAGAAAATTGATATTTTATTAAAACTATAAAATATAATTGAAATAGTACAATAAATTTAGTTTATAATTTAATTTCAAATAGATGAATATTATTTTAAAATTAAAATTAAAATCAAAGCTCGGTATTTAACTAGTATCGCTAAAGTACAAATTTCACTACATTTTTTTTGTATAAATAAATTTCGGGAATTGATTTCAATTTTCTTGTTGTGTAGCTACCGTTTTAAGCGTATAAGTAAAAAATATCAAGTACTGGAACAATGTCAAAAGGTATTAAATAAAACCGATAATAACTTTTAAATTCTGAATTCTTAAAAGTAAAGGGAGTACAACAACAAGGGTTTTAATAACGTGCTTTTATGCACATGTGTAATAGGAAAATAAATTTATTCGGTTGTACAGTTCATACAATAATTTTTAAATAATATCGGAATTCACCAGATTAAAATAAGTTTATCGTAATCTCGGATAATTAATAAAAGCAGCCATTACTTCCTAACCGACTATCCTTTATCTTCACAAGATTCCCGAAAGGTGGATTTTTATTATCTTCTAGATACTTCAAATTTCACTTAATATAACTTTTGATAACTTTTTTTTGTAGTTGTATTAAAATGTGAGTTAATAACCGAAATCCGACGTCGGTAGGTGTAGTAGGTTCAAATGTTCTAAAATGAACAGTTCAAAATACAGCTACTATTTTAACTGGGTGCGGATTTTCTTTTACCAATGTTTATTGGTTCTATATGGTATAGATGGGTGTACAAAATTAACGGTATAACTGGGTAGGTATAGCTCAGTTATTAGTAATACTCTTTTTTAAGGGATAGCTATTAAATCGTCGTTTTAATAGTATAAGTTTGAACCGTTAGCTTAATAAGTTACCAGGTCTACACGAACTTGTACATTTTTATTAAAATTTTACATTTTAAGCTGAAGGCGATATATCAAAAAGTTTACCCAGTTGTTGACAATCTAGATAAAATTATTTAAAAAATTTGCTGCATCGGTTACTTAATTAAACGAACTGTTTACATTAAACTTAACTCGCTGTTATTAAATAATTTTTAGTTATAGGAATAATATCATTTTTATTAAAGTTGAGAGTTGCTATACCGATTGTAGCAAATTTCTATTCGATTTTCAAAATAGATGATGTAAATTCGCTTTATAAAAGTTGTCCTTTCCTATTATGAGAATTTTCTCCGATAAAACAATAAATTTTATATTAAACCCGGAATATTCTTAAAAACTGGGTTTACGGATGGTACTAATTGGAAGACCAGGTTTGACTATTGCTTACCTTTGTATTTCGACAACAGAACGTAAACTGGGTACCGATGCAAGGTATGTATTAGTTTTTACAAGGGTTTATCCCGCAATAGTAACTTGTTTTAAACGGGAAATAAAAGTTTTTATAGCTAATTTGAGTAATTTTAAATTGAAATAAATCTATTTATAACCGAAAAATGTTTGAATTATTGATTTGAAAGACGGAAGAGGGAAAGTCATGAAAGGATGAGTAAAGTTTTGTCGTTCGTTTCGGTAGTGTTATGTAAATTTGAAGTAGAACCTACATCGTTAAAAAATAGATTTTAAATCAACGGTTCTAGAACGCGAACTACAGTATAAACTTTTGATTGACAAAGTTAAAACTGATGTAGTATAGAAGCGATAGACTACGTTAAACTTTATTAAAATATAATTTTATTTTTGTTGCTATTCCTATTTAATAAATTCGAATCAAATCCAACAATATTTAAATATTTAATTACGTTTCAAACTGTTACCATTTAATCAAAATTAGTAAAATAATTTACCTTTAAATAATAAAATTAAGTTCCAACTAAAACAATTAGAAGCGTTACAAACATAGTAGTTTAACTACGCTTTTATTTTGCTAATTTACTTACATCGTGATCGATTGAATAGGTATGGATGGTAAAAATATGATAAATATACGGTAAAATATCCTTAAACGAGCTTGTACGTCGTACATCCATGTTTAAATGGAACTATAACAGATGTAAAACAGGACAAAAGTAAAATTTTAAATAAATTTATATATATTAATTTATTAATTAAAGTAAAAAAGAAAACTTGATTTATTTAAAACTATTAATGGAATTGATCTCCATTAATTTGAAGTAGAATTAGTAATTAGTTCATATGAAATACATGGTTTTCCATTGGAGAGCAAATTGGTAACACGAATGGAGTACTGGAGGTAACACCTCGATCCTTAAGTTTTTCCATTGGGTCACGGTGGATACGTAGATGTTGTCCTAAATTATCTTGTCTTGAAAAACTCTTTACACAACCGGGGTACTGGCAGTGGAAAGGTCTTTCATTTGTATGGATCGATTTTATGTGCCTTTTTAAATGTTCGGAACGTTTAAACACTTTGTTACAACCTGCTTCTAAACAAGCGTAAGTTTTTGGTGTCGAAGTGGAAGATTTAGCTTTAGCAATACCTTGACTCGAATTCCTTCTTTTCATAGGCTTGGCTTCTTCTCCTAAAAGTTTAGCGGATAAGTAAGTTGCCGGTGTAGACGCTCTTCTACCACTGTTTAAGTTATGAGTTGGCGAAGTTAAATCGGAATTGAACATATAATAGCCATTATCTTCGTAAGGTGAATTCAAAGGGGACCGTAAGTAATTAAAATCCATCGGGAATAGAGGAGCAGAGTTTATACAGGTTGGGTCGGTAAAGTTATACATAGGTACTTTCAACATCGGAGGTACCGACTTAAAGTTCATAGGGGAAGGAGTTGGTGTAGCTTGTTGTACGTTAACAACCGGTTCGTTTTGATATACGTTCATATCGCTACTAAACTGTAGTGGTAACGGGTTACATAACAACATCTGCATCTCCTGATCGTTCAACATACAATTAGATTGGAGTGTAGTTTCGTTAAGAAACTCACTGGAGCTCATGCTGTTGAAAAGGTTCATATCGTTTAGAGTTAGATTCATTCCAGACATGTTAAATTAAATTTGCTTTATTAAATAAGAGAATGTTGAATATTTGTATATTAGAAATGGATTTGGAAGGGGTTTATATATCAGTTTCAACTGATGATTTAAAACTTGATTAACTTTTAAACGTTGATCAACTGAAATTTGTGTTAACAGCACTAACCTAATAAATCCGTTTCACTGTACAGATTGGTTTTTAGTTAACCAATTAAAATGAAGCTCTTATGTAGCCACAAATCTTTACCATTTTTTTTGGATGAGCTGAGTAGTTGCCAAATTAGTACTTTGATAAATTACCTAGATCGATTTCTACCGTATTAAAATAATGCATGCATTGAAACTACAACTTTTCTTATTCTAGAAACCTTCCTTAACTTCGAAACGATTAGTGCCTTTAATAGCTTTTAAGTTTCATATTAAAACGGGATGCCAACCAACCTTCCAACTTTGCAGGGTAGCATTAAGTTTGAAATTATAAATTGCAGTTGGATGGAGAAGTTTTAATTAATGTTTCAACATGGCCTGCTAAACTTTTACTTTTAGCTAATTTATGTACAATTGGAGTTATTTTTTTAAATAAACTTTTATTTAAACTACCATTTTAAGTTAAAAGTATAGTAGTTGGTGTAATTTGTGGATGAAAACGGTTCAGTTGTTAGGAAAATTACGTTTTAAGCTACCAGTTTTATTCAATTCCGGAATGGCAAATGCTAGCAACTAAACTTGTAGCCCTGAACGATTGCCGTCTAGAACTTTAACTATATTTTTAGACGATGGTACGTGTACCTTCAAGCTAGCATATATGAAGTGTAAACTTAAAGTTCTAGGCAACTTGAGTAGAATATAGTTCAATAATTGTGATAATTTTCATCCGCGTATTGAGCTTCTTATAAAACTCGAAACTTTTGGGTGGTAATTTATAAAGTTGAAATTTAATATCGCTCTAAATTTTGAATTCTGTATTAGGTAAATGACGATAGAAATACTATTTACATCAATGCAATTTTAGCTACCTTCGTTAAGCTCCTTTTATCGGATAATGGTGAAATAGATTAATTTTTATAACTGATAATTTATTACCACCGATACGAAAGTACTTATTTCGATAAATAAGTTTAATGTAAATTACAAAACTTTAAATAAACAGAGCTAATAACTGTACTAATTCAACACCCAAAAAGCACCAAAATTACAACAAACTTCTACCGAGAATCAAATCCACCTACTGTGTAATTAGAACCGAAATATATATTTAAAAAGTAACTACCAACATTAAATTGTACAAATGGGGAGATTTTTTATATCGATATCAACTTCCATTTCCTATAACGATGTTGTGAACAACATTTTTGAAAGTGTTTAACTTTTGTTTACAAACCACAACTTATTACTTTATTTAGCTTTTTGATTATTGATTTTTGGCAGAATAAAGTAAAATTAGAAAAGAGATTCAAGTTTTAATTAATGTAGTAAGAGAGTAATTTAAATAACAAATAAATTGGATATTAATTTTATTAAAAAGGTTTATTAATGGTAATAAAAGGGTTGTTACAATATTTCAAACTATGCAAGGGCACGGAATATAAAATTTACAAGGTATAGTTCCAATATAGTTCGCTATATCTTAAATGCGACTGTTCAATTTCGATATTAACTTTGGCTATAATAACGTTTATTTCCGAGAACTTTATTTTTACCTGTTTATAAATCGAAAACCGATAAAAATATAGCAAAATGTTAATTTTCCATTATTTTTAAGTTCCCTTTTTAACAACAATCTATAGCTGCTTTTTATTTTAGTTAAATATCGCTAATTTCACAAATTTGAAAGTGTTTCTAATACAAAATTAATACTAAAAATGAAAATCAATTTCTAATCAACAGTGTTAATCCAACTACTATTTATATAAGTTATGGCATTAAATTGGGTGGTGGTTAATAAACTTTTTAATCTATTTTCAAATAAGAGGATTTAACTATTTCATATTCTATAATTAAATATTATAAATATAAATTTTTTATACTAAATTTTATTTAGTATTATTAAAACTAGCAATATTGTTTCTCCATCTACCTGAAATTAAATAAGCTATTTTTATTATTAGGAAAACTCCTTATTTATTATCTTGAATTATTAATGTATTAAATATAGTTCAACTGTAATGCAAGTTATAAATCTTTTAATAAATTTATCTAATATATTAGATAACCTTACATTTTTAATTAAATAACTTTTATTAATTATAAAACTTAGAAAAATGATAAATAAAACATAATATTTAGTTATAAATTATTTTTTTTACAATTTATAAATAGAACTAAAATTAGTTATTAATAAAAATGTCTAAATTTTAAAATAATCAATTATTACTTTATAAATTTGTTTTACTTTTTTTTGATTTTAGAAAAGCTAAAAACCTAAATATTTAATTTATTAATAAATAAATAAATTAGTTTTCCAAAAATAGAAAAGTAAACAATTAAAGTTTATAAAGTTTTTATAATAAGAGGTTTGAAAAACCTAATATACTAAAAATAAAGAAATAATAAATAAGTGAAAGTATTAAAATTTTAGGTAAAAAAAAGCAAAGCTTAATAAAAAAAATTATTTAAAGCTAATATTAAAAAAAAATCTAAAATATTTTAATACATTTAATTAAAAAAAGAAGAAAAAAAGTAATAGGTTACAGTCTTATATAAAATATTTTAAAAATATATTTATAAAAGCAACTTTTTAAATATATTATACAAATTATATTAAAGCATTATTTTAGCCTACTTTTTAAAAGTAAATATATATATAAATAGGTATAATTAAAAATAAAAGATATAAAACTTTAATTTTTATTTTTATTTATATTTAAAAAATTAAGAAAAGTTAAATATAAAAAAGAAATAAGTAGATTATTATATATTTTTATTTAAAAATAAGAAGTATAAAAGATATTTTATATAAAAAAGCTATAAAGCTTTTAAAAAAAGTAAATCAAATTTTAGCAATATTATATTAAAAAGTGAAAAAAAAATATAGTTAATTTTTTAGAAATATAATAAAAAAAAGCTATTTATTAAAAAAAAATTACTAAATACTTAAAAAGTTAAAGCTTTTAAAAGTTAAAAAATAAATTTGCTTTATTTAAGTTATTTTATATATTTTACTCTTTTAAGTTTACTAAATAAAGCTAAGTTAATAAACTTAAAGTAAATTTTTAAAAATATAAATCTATAAAAAATAGCTATAATATTAGCTAGTTTAATTTTATTATTAAAAGTAAAATTTTTAAAATTTTAAAATAATAAGTAAAATAGTAACTTAATAATTATATTGTTTAGTATTTATATTTTAATAATGTTATTAAAAATATTTAAATAATAAATAAAAATTTTAAATTAAAAAGCAGAATAAAATTAAGAAAATTTAAAATAATTAAGAAATAGTTAAAATTTAATAAAGTTTAAACTAGCTTTATTAAATTTAAAATATATTTTTTTATATAATAATTAATTTAAGTAAAAATAAAGTAAATAAAACTTTAAAAAAGAAAAAAAAATTAAGTAAAAAATAAAAAAGTAAAAAACAAGTAAAAGTTTATTTATAAATATTTTATTTATTAAAAACTATAAAAAGCTATAAATAGTTAATATATTTAAGCTTTTTTTAAATTAGAAAATATAAAATAAATAAATAAATATGCCAAAAAAGCTTTAATTATATAAATATATATATTATAAAAATATTATAGCTTTTACTATAGTTATAATTATTAAAAAGAAAATTTTTAAGTAAAATGCAAAATTTTAAATAATAATTTAAAGTTTTTATTAAAAAAATAATTTAATAGTAGTTTATTATAAAATAGTAATTACTTTTTTTTATAAAAAGATAAATATATTTTAAATTATTTTCTAAAAATTAAATATTTAAAAATATAATAATTAAATAAAAAATATAAATTATTAAATAATAAAAAGCTTATATTTTTTAAAAAAAATTAAAAAAAATTAAAAAACCTAAAAAGAAATATATTAAAAGTAGACTAAAAGGTATAAAAAGCTATTTATTTAGTAATAGTCTTATTAATAGTATATAAAAGCTATAAAAAATTAATTATCTAAATTAAAAATAAATTTATTTTAAATTTTAATAAGAATTAAAAAAAATTAATAGCTTTAACTTTATAAAATTTAAACTAGTATTTTAAAAAATTATTAAATTAAAAGTAAATTATTATTATTATTCTAAAATTTTAAATATAACTTTTTTAATAAAGTAATTAAAATAAATTAAAGTAAATTTTCTTATAAATAAACTTAAAAAAATTTAAAAATTTATAAAGCTAGTTAAAAAATAAGTATAAAATAAATATTAAAATATAATATATAGCTAATTTAAAGTAAGTTTATTATAAATTTAAAATTATTATTTATAAATAAATATATAAAGTAATTAAAAAATAAATAAAAAAAGCTAAGATAATTATTTAAAAAAATAGATATTAGTTAGCTAAAATAGAAATTTAACTTTTAAATTTTAATAAATAAATGTTAAAAAATAAATATTTAATAAAATAAATAAAGTTTTATTATTTTTATTTTTATATTTAGTAGTTATACTTATTTTTTAAGTATTTTTATCTATTTTTTTATTTTTGATTCTTTTTTCTTTTATTTATATTAATCTAATTTTAAATTTAGAAAAAACTAATTATTAATACTATATAAAAAAATATATAAAATTAGCTTAAAATTAAAAATTATTTTTACTTTATTTTATTAAAATTAAAACAAAATAAAGTTTTAGTAAAAAAAATTATTAAAATTAAAAAATATATATTTTTTAATTAGTAAGTATTTTAAGCAAATTTTTTTATAATATTTTTTTCAAAACCTTTCTTTTTTTATAACTATAAGTTTATAAATAAATAAATATAAATATAATACTAATATATATTAAAATATATAATTATAATATTAAAAAAAATTTAATATAAAGCTAAAAATATTAGTATTAAAATTTAAATTAAAGATTACTAATAAATTAATAAAGCTATATAATAATATTATATTAAATACTAAAATAAATAAATAAGCTTAGTTAAAAAACTAAATTTAAAAGTAAATATATAATTAAAAATAAGTTATTATACTTAAAGTAATTAATTAAAATTTATAATAATTTAGAAATATACTATTAAAAAATTATCTAAACTAATAAATATTACTTTAAATAAAGATTAGCTTATAATGCTTATATTTATAATAATAATAATAAATTTGAAATAATATATATATTATATTAAAAATATTTAATAAGCTAAAATTAATATAAATATATAATTTATTTATTATTAATAGTTATATTAAAATATTAAGTAAATATTATATTTTTTTTACTAAAAAATAAAATTAAAAATAATTAATTTTATTAAAAGCTATTTTATTTACTTAACTTTAATTTTATAAAATATATAGACTTTAATTTAGTAAAAGCTATATAAATTACTAAACTACTATATATTTTAGAGCTTTTATAGTTATTTTTTTAATTTTTTTACTATATTTACTACAAAGTAGCTATTAAGCTATACTAGTATTATATATATTATATTAATTAGTATATTAAATTTAGCAGCTTTAAAATTATTATTAAAATTTTTAATATATTAATAAATTAAATTTTATTATAAATTTTATTTTTTTAAAATTAATAATACTTATTTTATTTTTACTATAAAGTAAAAAAATTATTTTAAAAATAAAAACTTTATAAAAAGTTTGCTTAAATTACTTACTAATTAAATAAATTTAATATTTTAATAGCATTTAGTAATGATTTATAATTTATTATATTAATTAAAAAATTTATAAGTAAAACTTTTTTATTAAAAATTGTTAAAAAAATTTAATTAGTAAATACTTACTAATACTTATAAATATATTAAATCTTAGAGTAAAAAAGTAAATATTAAAAAAAAAGCTAATAAAATCTTTATAATAAAAAAAGAAATATATATTTTTTAATTATCTTAG
>JAWQFY010000076.1:0-63093 GCA_037055185.1 Capillidium rhysosporum
GATAAAATCAAATAAGCTTGGGAAATGAAGGTAAAATGATGAGAATGATCATTAAGTCAGCGACTTATAGAGTCGCTGAGTGACGGAACGTCACACTAATATTATATATATTAAGCTATTATTTAAAAAAAACTTTTACATATTTAAAAAACTATAAACTTATTATTTTACCTAATTTTAATGTTAAATTACTTAATAAGCTACTTGCAAATTAGTTATAATTTATAGTATTTTACTTACTTTTTTATATTTAATATAAGTTTATTTAATTTAAGTTTATATTTACTAATATAATTTTAGTTATTAAATATATTAAAAAATATATAATTTATAAAATATTAAATTATTTTATATTTTTTAAATAAGTTAAAACTTATTATAAAGTTAGTTATACTTATTTATTATATACTAAAAAAACTATATATTTTTCTTTCTTTATATAGCTTATTTATATTTTACTTATTTTTATTTTAAAATATAATATTTAGTAATATTTAAAATATTATTATTAACTTTATAGCTTAATTAACTTATAAAAAACTAATAATGTTAAAATTAATATTTAAAAGTTTATAGCTATTTATATTACTAATTTTACTTTTTTTTAATACTATTTAATTATTTAATTAAATATTTTATTATATTAATTTTTATAATAAATTAAATATAAAAATGTAATTAATTAATATATTTTTAAATTTTTTCACTATTTTACATTCTAAAATCTATTTAGTATTTTTTTAAAAATAGAGTATATATAATAAATATCTTAGTTTTTTTACTATTTTAATACTTTATATATATAAAATTAATTTTAAATAATTAATTATAAAAAAATGTATATTTATTTAATATTAAATAAAGTAGTTTTATTATAATAGCTAAGCTATTAAAAAAAGTTTAAAGTAGTTTATAACTTTAGTTTTTTAAATATAAAAATTTTAAATTTAGTATTAGCATTTAAATAATTTATTATACTATTTAACTAATATATTAATTTATTTTAAAATATTTTATTTCTAAATTTACTACTTTTATTTTTTTCTTTTTTTAATACTTTTTTTTTAATAAATGGTATATTACTTTTTTATTTATTTTATAGTTAATATTAGTATAAAATTAGATTTTACTAAAAATATTTTACTTTTAAAACTATTTTAGCTAATTATTAGCAAAATTTATTTTTTTAATAAGAAATAATAATTTTATATAGTATTAAGTATTTTTTTTATTATATTAAATTAGTTTTTTTAGCTTTTCTATTTTATTTTTCTAAAGTTTATATTTTTGATTTAAAAAATTAATAATTTAATATTTTTTTCTTTTAGTATATTAGTTAAAATAGATGCAATTTTTTAAATAACTACCTTTTTTACTTAGTAGTAAATAAAATAACATTTTATTACTTTTTTATTATTAAATTATACTTAATTTATAGTTATATTCTTTAAGCTTTTTTTATTACCTTTACTTTTAGTTATTTTTATTTATTTTATTTTTTTATTACTATTTTAACTAATACTATAAATATAATTTAGTCTTTATATTGCTTTTTTAGTATATTTTTAATATTATAAGCTTAATTTTATTTTTTTTACTTAAATTTACAATTATTTATATATATATTAAATTAAAAATATTTATTATATTTATAAAAGTTAATTTAAAAAAACAGTTAGCTTTTTATTAAATATTATTTAAGTATACTATTAGTAAATTATTATTTTTTTAGTTTTTACCATTATATTTTAATTAAATAAATAAAAACTCTCATTTAAAAATTTACTTTTTTATTTTATTTTTAATTCTTTTACTTAAAATAATAAACTTTAAACTTAAGCTAGTTAGCTTTTAAAAATTGAAAAAAATTAGTTTAAATTTAATTATAAAAATCCTAAATATTTAATTAATTTATATTATTATTAATAATTATATAAGTTATTAATATAATTAAAATTATTATATTATAGCTATACTATTAATTTTTCTAAAAGTTTATACAATTTTTTTATAGCTATATATAACTTAAAATAATAAATTTTAAAATTTTAAGTTTTTATTTTTCTTTAAAAATAAATTAATAATTATTAGTTTAATTTCTTTATATTTAAAATTTTATTTAGTAATACTTTAATTATTAGTTAATAAGTTAAGAATATTTTATATAATAGTTTGCTAAAAATATACTTTTTAAGTTAATATACTATATTTATTATAAAAAATAAAAAAATATAAGTTACTTTTTTAAAAAAGCTTTTTATTAAATATAAAATTAAATATTTAAATATTATAGTAATTAAATTAAAGTAGCTTTTTTTAATAATGTTTATTATTATTATGAAAAGTATTATAATATTTAGCCTTATTTAATAAATAAATTTAATAATAAATTAAAAATTATATAAATGATAAGTTTAAATATTATTAATATAGTTATTTAACTTTAATTAATTATTATTGTTTATTGAAATACTTATAAGAAATATTAAATATAATAAAACAGTTAGTATTTATAAAAATAGTAATATAAAAAAAATTAAAGCTTTAAAGTTATTTAAATAAAATATAAACTATAAAAATATATATATTAAATCTTTAAAACTATATAAAAAGCTACTTTAGCTAAATAATAAACAGTTTATATTTAGTTTATAATACTGAAGATATTTTAAAGACCTATACTAATATATATATATATATTATTTATAAAAGTAGCTATAAAGAGTAAGTAGTAAAATTATTACTATATTCTACTAATTTTAGCTTCTATCTCCTTAATAAAAAATTTTATAGTAAAGGTAAATAATAGAAAAATAGAAATTTACTTTAATACATATTAGAAAAGAAGATAAAAGAAGAAAATATGCTAGATAGAAGCAAGTGAATGGCTTAAGCAATAGTCAAGGTAGGAAAAATAATAATTTAGCTTTATTTAAATTACATATATTTCAAATAAACTGCATTATTTTCTGACTATACTTTTAAGTATAAGTTGGTACTACTTTCAAGGGTAGGTTGTATACCATAAATTGATGATACTAATTTAAATGGTTTTTACATTAAATGCATCTCTTTGCCTTGTAAATTTTATAGTATAAAATCTTTTAAAAATGTTGTTTTTGAAAACCAACTCATGCTGTAGAAAGGTACAATACTACCTATACCATTATGGTAGTTTAGGCGCAGCTATAAACTTATACTATACCCCCATGTATACTTTTACTTATTCTAATATTGATAATTCGTTCTATTACGAAACATATCAAATTATCTGTCTATTTATAAGAATTCTGTATTTCGATTAACGTTATTACTTATTTAAAGCTAAGTATTTCAAATTATCTTTAAACTGGTTATATTGTTTTGAACATTGTCCATTCAAACAAATACAAACGATTAAGTTCAAAGACGTTCTAATTTTATATCTTATTATTGTCAAAACATAATGAAGATATATCTGTACACTTTCTGAAGGAAAACCCAAATATTATATGAAAATTCGATTTTAATATATTCTCCAAATTCGGCTCAATCCTATAATTATATTTAGCAAATGAAGTTCTGTTCTGTATTTTTATACATATTATTTCGCTTTACATTATATATATCGAATATAAATATTGTTCACAAAGTTTTTATTTCATTATTTTATATTGAACACCTTTAATTTTTAGTAGTCTTTACAATTATTAACAACTTTAAATTAGGTCTATTATAACAGAGCGAACGACCTGAAATATTTATATATATAAATTTTTGTTATCCAATCTATCTGAAAATAACATTTGTAATTGATTAAATTAGTTAATGTTAATTTGATCTAATTACTCTATAAATACTTTATACAATCGCAAATCTTACCGATTTTAGAAATATAACTACCCTTTAATTGGTTACACTATGTTTTTTTTGTTATCCCCTCCATAACCTTGAACTTAATTAAGAAATCAATAATAAAAGCTTAACCAATCGAACAACTCCAATTTCAGACAAACATTAGAGTTTAGTGGATTTGCGAAATAGAAGGGACTTAATACTAAATAAAAAGATTATTAACTACAATTTACTAATGAAATTTATAAAAAAAATCTAAGTACTGGAAATCAGAGTTACAAAATAACAATCATTTTAATATGTACGGTATACTACCAGATGTGTAAACTTTAACGTCGTATTAGTACAATAAAGCAGATATAGCAATACGGTATAAGGGTACAACCGTATAAATAACTAGTACGATACTTTAGTTGTTCAAAAAAATTATTATTAAGAATTTAAATGTAACATAAAGTAAAGCTTTTTATTTAAATTTCAAAACAAAAGTTTAATTAAAAGGTACGAAAATGTAATTAATGAATAACAAAACAGAGCAATATTATTTTATCGTTTTATTTATATTTATACCAGTAATAACGAAATAGAGAAGCAACGATTTTATCGGAATCGATATATAAATTAGCGTTTATTTAATAAATCACAGTATATAAAGGTATGTGAACCGTATATTATTGTCGTTTACCAGGGTATTGGACCAAATAAAAGAAATTTATTTCTTGTTTTTGGGGTTTTCGGGGGAATCCTTCCATAAACCAGCAACGGCAACGAAAGCTTCTTTGTGAGTCTTTCCGGGGTTGTTCTTTTTCCAGTCGGAAAGGTGATCCTTCATAAATTTGTTGTAGGGAGTCAACTGCTTGGGAGTTTTTGTAGCTAAACAGTAGATTTAGTAAATAATTCAAGAAACAATTACGACGTCATTGGATTTTAGCCAATAGACTGAAACAAAAAAATGGACAGGTGCTTACCTTTGACTTTAGTATCGGTTTTAGGCATTTTGTTAGTTAATATAAATAAGTTTATAATAGAAAGAATGAAAATGTTAAGAAGAAAGTTTATTATACAGTTTTTATACGGTAGTGCAAATTTTTATATCAAACCTTAGTATCACAGTACTAATGAACTACCAATAATAATAGAACTTATAGAAATTTTTGTATACTTTTATTGTAATTCTAATAATATACTACAAAATTACGTAGCATTTCCAAATATCTATAGAAATGTTGTGAGTTTATTAGGTAAAATTTCCTATAATAGCTAATATACACTAATACTAGTTAATATGTTCAATCCATTGATTAGTATCACACTTAATGAACTTAGGTAGCCAATAAAAACATAATAAGTTCTTGAAACCATTGGTTAGGTTCTTAGTAACATTACTTCAATAAGTATCTCAATATTGTCTAGAAATAATTGTTGAACTATTCCTAAAATTTAATCAATAAACTAGCGCTAATCTAACTATTTAAACTTTGCGATTCACTGGATTGAATTTCTAATATAATTTTGTTTAGCAAATAGAATACAGTTTAAGGTTACAATTTGAAATCGAAATCAATTCAAAAGGATTATGGTTTGGATAGAAGCTACTAATCTAGACGAATTGGTAAATTCAATACTATCTAGTTTTGATAATAATTTTCCATTATAGTGGATTTCTACTTCTTAGGACCCTCGACTTATATAGCTATTAATAAAAAATTAATAAACTTTATTAAACTATAATTACCCTTCACTTTATTTTACCTTTTCCAAACGATTTATAATTAATTTCTATTTTAGTTAAATATCCACAATTCAAAAAAATATATTTTACCTAGTGAAAATTAGTATTAAAAACAAATTGCTATATCTTACATAAATATTGGAAATAAAGTGTAAGTTTTCAAATTTTATATATTTTTAGCTTTTCTACCCTTACCTCTCATTTCTAATTTTTAAGACTTATAATACCTTTAGATTTACAAGTTTCTAATTTTAGTAAATCTTCCTATATAATTTTTTTTGTTTTAATAATTAAAGTTTACTTTAATTTATAAATTCTTACTATTTTAACTTATAATTGCATTCTATATTATAATATAATAATTTTATTTAATGAAAGTAAAGTTGAAATTTTAAATTTTAAATTATATTACTTTATAAAAATATAATCAAATAAATAGTTATATTTTTAATATCATTTTATTCTCTTTACTAATTATTTAATTTTTTTAATTCTTTTACCTGATATAAAATTTTTAATATAATATTTTGATTTTTAGCTAAAAGTATCTAACAAGTTAATTTTTTTATTAAAAAAAGTTATAAATAGCTAAATTTTAATTAAAAAGCTTAAATAAAATAAAACATAAAGTAATAAATTATATTTAAAATAAATAGTAGTATAAAAACTAATTTTATAAAATTAAGTAAAAGAGAAAAAGATAAAATATTTTAGTTTTATAATATTACTAATAATATAAATAATAATTAAAATTAATAAAAAGCTACTAATAGTAACAATAATTTATTAGTTTAAAATAGTAAAAAAATACTATAATGTATATATACATATTATTTTAATAGTTTTAGATATTTTTTCTAATAATAACATTTTATAGCTAACTTTTTTTTAAACTTTTACTAACAAATTATTTAAAAAAATACATATTTTAAAAATACTATAAATATTTTTAACTTGTTATTTAATATATTTTTTTTTCTTAAAATATAGTAATATAATAATAATAAAATTCTTTATATTTATTAAATTAAATAAATAATATAATAAATAAATATTTATTCTAAATTTAAAAGCTTTTAATAAGTAATATTTAAACTTTACTTTATAAAACTATAAATTAGCTAAAAAATAAACTTAAAATTAATTTTAATATTAAAATATTAATTAAAAATAATTAAAAATCAAAATATAAATTATTTTTACATAAATTAATATAAGTAAAGTATAAGTTAAAATATTTTACTAAATTTTAATTATAAAAAAAACTATTAAGTAAAAAAAAATAATATAAAGCATTAAATTAGTTTTAAAAAAATAATATTAGCTAATTTTTAAATAAATATATAAAGTTTAAAAATTGATTTAAATGTATTATATTAAATTTTTAAAAAGTTTAAAATGTCTAGTTTATAATATATAAAATATTATACTTTAAAATAATAAAAAATATAATGAAAAGCAAATACATATATTTAAAAAAAAAGTTTTTTTAAAACTTTTATAGCTATATTACTAAAGTAAATATTATTATAATTAAATAAATAGTAAAAGCAGTATTATTTTATTTTTATATTATTAAGATTTTTAAAGTATATATATATAGCTTAAAATAGTAAATAAAATTTTTTATATACAAAAATAAGAAATGTTTACTATTATTAATTTTATGTTATTTTTTAATATTAATATATATTAATATTTATCTTTTTTAAAATAAATTTACTACAAAGTAATAAATGTTTTTTAAAAACTGCATTTACTTTTTTTTAAATATAAATAATATTTAGTAAAATTCATTATAAAATTTATAAATAATTAGAATAAAGTTATACTAACTAAATAAAAATAATGTATAAATTAAAAGTGATATAGCTATTATAAAATATATTATATATTAGAAATTTTAATTTTATAGCTTTCTAATAAAGTAAAAAATAAAGATTTAAAGCTTTCAATTTATAAATAAAATTAATATAAAAATATTTATTTATTTTTAAACTTAATTAAGTTTAATAATCAAATTTCTAATTTAGATGAATATTGTATTTAACTACCTTAAGAATAGTTGCTAGATATATGTTAAAATTTAAAATGCATATTGTTTTTATAATAATAATAAATTAAAATATTTTAGATTTTGATATGTATGGATTTAAACTTTTTAAGAAACTTTACCAATATTTAGTATTTAAACTCTATTTTTTATAAAACTGAACTAAATAAATAATAATAATAAATTTAATTAACATAAGCAACAATACCTTTTTAATCATATATTTATAATAATTAAAAATAACTCTAGTAAGTGTGACTTTTCAATATATATTCATTATAACAATAAATTTAACTTAATACAACTTACTTTTTTATTGTTCAAATAATAGTAAAACAGCGTTCATATAGTGCTAAAAAACAGATATCTTGCTCAGTAATCCATTTTAGAATCAACACCAATCCGCCCGAAATTCTAAAATACATGTTTTTAAAAAAAACATAAAAGTTTAATGTTTCCATCTAACTTCCAAAACCTCTCTATTAACGCCATGCTCAAAACTAAATACTTCTCTGTATGTCAGTGGACAGTCTGGTTTGTCAAGGTAAGCTTTGAAAGGTATAGTACCACCACCAACACCAAAATAAATATTCTTAGCCGCCAAAAAACTAAAAAATAAGTAAAAAGGTACAGTTTACTATAAAACTTTACCATACACCGCTTGGATAACTCATAATATTTATTAAGGTATCGGTTAGTTTGGGAATCAGATCCATCCGATATACAGTTTCAGTAGTTAGAACTACATCGAATTTTGCATTCAAACCTAAACATTGAGACTACAAAAAATTAGATTTACCAATTAAAATGTGTTCAAAGAGTACCAGTTGCTTCCAATCCCCAAACCAAAATTTACATTTCTCATCTATAGTTTGTAGATGTTCAGGTTCGATGTTTATACTATCATCATCCTCTGTATTGAATACAGTACCGTAAAGGTTAGGTATAGTAAGTAATCTTAGCACTTCTGCGTTGAAGTCAGAAAGATGTACAGTGGAAGGTTCAAATTTTTTTATAAAAGTTAAAGAGGGTAGAGCGGATCCGCAACCTAACTACAAAAAATGACCAAAAATTCATATCAACATCCAAACGAAAAAAAGAGGTACCTCTATAACTGAACAGTTTTTAAATTGTTGGTCTTGCAAACTAGCTAGATATTTTGATAGATCTATCGCCGATTCCCAAGTTTTAAACCCACCCTCATATTCATATTTGATCAAGTCAGTACAACCCAACCAATTAAAAGTAGAATTGGTAGTATTTATCAAATCATCTTCAGAAGCTAGTTGTAATCTAATATCACTTAACAGTCGTTTGTATATTTTATAGGGACCTAGTTCGATGGGTTCGAGTTCTATGGAATGTAGCAGCTAGAAGCCAAAATTGAGATAAGAAAAAGAGGTATAAATTATGGTTACGTTGTCAGTTAGCTTAAACTGCTGGCAGGGTGTTGTTGTAACTTCATTGGTAGTTGTAAAATCGTAGGTATTTAATTCGTTAGTTTTGTCGATACCATTTTGCACAACTTCTTCGTTTAAATACTCTTGATCTTCTTCAGGATCTAACTATTAATTACATAAATTAAACTCAATTTAGTAAAGCCTTAGTATTAGGATTTATATATATTTACTTGGAAGTTGAACGCGAAACTCATTTTTTGATAAAACTTTTAAGAATAAATCGAAAAATTTTCAATTTTTTGCAATTCGCAAATTTTTAAATTTACTATAAGTCATAACAAAAAGTTTTTTATCAAAATAGATTAGTTAAGTGTTTGTAGAGAATGAAGAGGGAAGCCAAGTTGCAGAAGAAAGCTTTAGCATCCAAGAAGAGTAAAGAAGTCTCTAAAAATACCGAAGTGAATGATGATGAAGGATGGAATGGTATCGATGATAGCGAACCCCAGGACCAAAGCCACCAATCCGAAGATTTTAAAAGACCTGAAGGTAAGATGAGTAGTAAAAAGAAGAAAAGGTTAGATCAATATATAAAAAAGAAGTTGGCAAAGGAGGAAAAAGCTACTTTGATGCAACAACTATCCACCACGTCATTTAGTTCCGAACTAATGTTAAGTTCGAAAGCATTAGGACAGACAAGTATGACAACGAAACAGAAATTACGATACGCTTTGAACCAACAGAAAGCGGGTATACCAATAAGTGATCCAAATGTGCGACTTCTAGTAGAGAAAGAAGCGCCCGATGAAGTATTGATGCCCGTATTGACTAAAGGGACCGGGGTTCAAGGTAAAGTGAGTGGTAGCTTGATCGGTGGTTCCGCTTTGAAACCTGGTACTAACTTAGCCGATTTACCACTAAAATCCAAAACTAAGAAGTTGGTATCAGTACGTGAGTTATTAAAAAGGCCTAAAGACGCTAGTGAAAGTGACTCTTTTGATAGTTCAGCTTCCGAATCGGACGAAGATGATGATGACCAAGAAGAAAATGAAGATACATTAGAAGACGAGGTTGAAAATGTAGTACCAACTAAAGTTAAAGATGTGGAAGCGAATCCTACTACCTCCTTAACCTACTTACAGGGATCTGAACAAGTTAAAAAGAAAGTGGAACAACCTATCAACCCCTACCGCACCTCTTTAACCACTCTTACTACTACTGCTGATAGTAAAAAAGCTTATTACGTGCACGTCAAACGTCCCCAAGAAATTCAGGAAGCACGGTTGAAGCTACCCATTTTAAGTGAGGAGCAACCGATTATGGAAGCTATCGAAGCTAACGACTGCGTCATAATTTGTGGTGAAACTGGATCTGGTAAAACTACTCAGTTACCACAATTTCTGTACGAAGCTGGCTACGGTGATCCTAACTGTCCATCTAAATCTGGTTTAATTGGGATCACCCAGCCGCGTAGGGTAGCTGCGGTATCTACTGCTGCACGTGTAGCTACCGAACTCAATACTACCAATCATGTAGCCCATCAAATTCGATACGAATCTAACCTGAATAAAGATACTAGAATCAAGTTTATGACTGATGGTGTGCTCTTAAGAGAGGTTGCTAACGACCTTCTGCTTACTAAGTATTCTGCCTTGCTATTGGATGAGGCACACGAACGTACCTTAAATACAGATATTTTGATAGGTGTACTGTCCCGAGCTTTAAGACTTAGAAATCAGATGGTTAAAGAGGGTAAGAAGGATGTTAAGGTAAATTGTACAAATATATTATTCATGAAATTAAATGCTTGTTTTATTTTAGCCTTTGAAGCTAGTTATCATGTCGGCCACTTTAAGAGTTGAAGATTTCATAAACAATTCCAGATTGTTTCCGGATCCTGATAAAATCCCACCAGTAATAAAAGTTGGTGCAAGGCAATTTCCAGTCACCGTACACTTTAACAAAAAGACACCCCAACATTTCTACGAGCATGCAAACGAAGCTTATCGCAAAATAGTTAAAATTCATACTAGATTACCACCGGGTGGAATTTTAGTATTTTTGACCGGTCAACAAGAAATTAAAGATATGTGTAGGAAACTTAAATCGAAGTTCCCATCCCCAAAAGTTGAAGCGGTTAGTGAGGAGAGCAAAAGTAGAAATAAGCCTAGTAAAAAGAAGCTAAAAAACACCAAAGTTATCAAAGACAACAACAAAGAATTGGAAACTAAGGATGACCAAATGTTACCCGATGTCGCTTTAGAACCGGAAGACGTAGAAGCCTTGGAACAGGTCGATAACCCCACCATAGATTACGAGTTCGACGACGGGAATGAAGATTACGACTTCGGTGATTCAGAAGAAGAGCTGGACGACCCTTCGGCTGAGCATTTAGAACTTTCCGATGAGATTACCGACCAACCTTTGTACGTACTACCACTTTATTCTATGTTACCTTCCGATCGTCAACTGCAAGTCTTCCAACCGCCACCAGCAGGCCATAGATTATGTGTAGTAGCTACTAACGTAGCTGAAACATCCATCACTATACCTGGGATCCGCTACGTAGTCGATGTAGGACTAGCTAAGGAGAAGAAGTACGACCCTAAATCGGAAGTCTCCAAGTTTGAAATAGATTTCATATCCAAAGCTTCAGCGGAACAACGTGCCGGTCGTGCCGGTCGTACCGGTCCAGGGCATTGTTATAGATTGTACTCTTCAGCTGTATTCAATGATACCTTCCAGCCCTACGCTAAACCGGAGATATTCCGTACACCTATAGATGGGGTTGTCTTACAGATGAAGGCGATGAATTTAACCAAGTTGGCTAAGTTCCCGTTCCCCACACCACCACCCGTCTTCGCTATCCAGAAAGCTGAACGCACTCTAACCTACTTGGGAGCTTTGAACGAAGGACATATTACTGAGATAGGTAAGCTTATGGCACAGTTCCCGGTACCGCCTAGACTTGCTAAGATGCTGGTGGTAGGTCAGCAGTTCGGTTGTATGCCATATACGGTAGCTCTTGTTGCCACTCTAACTGTAGGTGATATTTTTTTTAAGGATCACCAACTTGATGAAGCTGATGATGACGAAAATCTGGATGAGGATGGGATAGATTCAGCTAAGAGTCAGCGACGTAGGTTTTACGACGTACTTGCTAAATTCAACCCTGGTGATGAAAATGCAAGTGATTTGTTAAGGGATTTAAACGCTATAGGTGCGTACGAGTACTCTGGGGCTACTCATACCTTCATCACTCAACACTTTTTAAGAGCAAAGGCTTTGGAAGAGATACGAAAGCTTAGAAGACAACTTACACATTTAATCCAGCTTCATTGTCCTAAAGTTGATATAGATCTCAATCCCAAGCTCTTACCGCCTACTCCTACCCAACTCGTAGCTCTTAGACAGATTGTTTTGGCTGGATTTGTAGACCAGGTTGCAGTACTCAAATCTCATATTACTAAGTTTGAAGAGGAGAAGACTTATAACAAAGGTATCCGAGCTACTCCCAAATACGTCACTATGTGGTCAGATCAAGAAATTTTTATTGAACCAGCATCTACGCTCTATCTCAAAAATCCACCTCAACCGTTCGTAGCTTATTCTAACATCCATATTACCAATTCCGGTACTCCACTAATGCGAGGTAACCCGTTTTATTTGCTTTTTTTAATATAATTTTTAGGTGTAACTGCTATAGAGCCTAAGTGGCTGACCAACATAGCTAAACCTTTGATTACTTTCTCTAAACCTTTGAATGAGAAACAGCAGTTGAAAAAATTACAGAACGCCATCAAGAATAGAAAGTTTAATAAGATTGAAGAAAATGCTGATGCCGAGGTCATGTGTATTCCAAGGTTTGGGCCCAAAAGTTGGGATCTGCCTGTTACCAAAGTTAAGCTTAATTTATTGAAGTGATTGGGTGGGCTTTGGTTTGACATACATTTTTCTTTTTGATTAGAGTACACTCCAACTAACTTCTTTTAACCTAACCTTTTTTATATTAAATAGAATACCTTTATATATATATAATCTATTTTCAGTGCTATTATAGCTATTTATTTGAAATTAGAGCTATTTTATAATACTTTTAATTTTTAGATTTTAATATTAGGTTATTTAATAAGTTTTGAGAACCTTGTTATACACATTAGTAAAATTAAAATTTTAAATTAAAAAAAATTGTTTTAGAGTTGAAAGTTAGAATATGAAATTCTAAATAAAACTATTCAAAGTTTATAAAAATATAGTTTAAAATTAAAAAGTTAACCATTTTGAAAATAAAGCTAAAATAAAAAATTGAAAGTTTACTAATTTACTAAATTTACATAAAAAATAAATTAAAAGATTGATAATAAAGTTTAATAAATAAGTGTACATGTAAAGTTATAAATCTTTAAGATGTTTTTATAAAAAATAAGTATTATACTTTAAAATATAATAATTTAGCTTAAAAATTTTATATACTATTTTTAAAATTTTATAATCTTAAATTTAAGTTTTTAAGTTTTTATTACTATAAATTAATTAAAAGAAAGAAATTTTAAATAACATAACAATTAATAAAAAGGAGTAAAAAATATATAAAAGTATTAAATTTTAACTGCTAACTAAAATAGAGTAAATAATAAAAAAAGTATAACAACTATTCTAAGTTTACTTTTTATTAAAAAAAAAGTTATAAAGTTAAAAATTAAGCATTAAATTTCACTTAATAAAAAAAATATTCTACTATTATTAGAAGAAAAAAAAACTAAAAAATATATTTTTTAATATAAGTTTACAATATATAAATTAGAATAATACTTATTAAAAAATATAAAAACATAAGAAAAAATAAAAATAAAAAGTATTTAAAAAAAAAGATTTAAAAAATATATATATATATAAATTATAATAATTTTATTAGAATTAAAAAACTATAAACTTAAAAATTAATATACTAATTTAATATAAAAATATAGATAAATAAAGTAAAACTATATTATTTTAATATTTATACTATTTAATTTACTTATAACTATTAGTAAATATTTACTAATTAAACTTTTTTAATAATTATTAATAAAAAAATTATAAACTATTACTAAATACTATTAAAATTTTATTAAATATATTAAAATATATATAATTAATATACTTAAAAAAGCAAAGTTTATTAAATAAAAAAACAAAGTTTAAATAATATATAAATTTTTAATTTAAAAATAAAAGCTTGCTATTATTAATAAAACTCAATATAAATATATTAATACTATAATAAATACTTTTAATATAAGTTTAATATTTATTAAAACTGTATACTTTGCTTTAACTTAATATTTTTCTAAAAAATGCACTTTTTTAAAATTGTTTAATATAAATTTTCTATTTTATATATTAATAAATAATTAAAGCTATTTATAAAATAATTAAGTTTAACTAATTTTATTTAAAATATTCTTATATTATACTTTTAAATTTATTTATTTTATAAATACTTAAATTTATTTTTGCTAATTTATTTTGACAAAAAAAGTAAAAGCTAGGTAAAATAAATAAACTTAATTTAATTATACTAATTTTAATTAAATATCCTAATAAAATTATATAATCTAATTAGATTAGCTTTAAACTCTTTAACTTTATTTTATTTTAGTTATATTATTTTTTTTATTTTTATAAATATATTAAATAAATTAGCTTAAAATATATAAAACTAGTAAATATTAGTATATTTTTTTTTATTAATTTATTTTTTAAAATTATAATTAAAATAGATTTTAAAAAAGTACTTTTAAGTTATTAATATTTTTTATAAACTAAAATAAAATTTTAATATTTAAGATAGTAGTTAAACAAAGTATTTTTTCCTCTAATTAAAATCTATTGCTACATTTTAATTCTCTTAAATTATTACTTTCATTTTAAATAAAAAATAAATATATACTATTTTTTAAAAGCTAAAAGTTTAAGCTTTAAAATTATAAGAATTTTATAAAATTAAAAAGATAAAAAATAAGTAGTATAGATTAATTATGTAAGAAATTAAACCTAGGGGGGATAAATAAATAAAAGTGACATAATTGAAAAAAAGAAATAAAAAGATAACAGAAAAACTATATTAGAAAGTAAATAAATATATTTCTGGCTAAATAGTTAAAAAAGTCTATAAAGCTAATTTACCTAACTATAAAGGAAGTGAAAATTGAAAAAAGAAAAAGAAAATACTCATTTAAAAGTTAGTATTATTTATACAATTTAAAATACTATTTTCTTATTTTTTTTATTTTTAAAAAAATACTGACTTGCTTTTCAAATAACTCATATATTATATAAAATTTTAATAAAGTAAATCTTAATAACTTTTTAATAACCTTCTTAATTAATAAAATTTCAATTATAATCATAAGTGTTTTAAACTTTTCATCCTATTCGATATAAATGTAGAGCTGACCAACTATACTCTAAGGAGTGTAGCCTACTTTTTCACCTTTCTCACTAATATATCCTATATTAATATTTGGAAATATTAGCCGAATCAGTCAACAACGAATCAAAAGCTTAGCAATATCAGCTTAAAATATATTTATAAGACATGATTCAAAAAACTTGGAAAACTATACAAACTAAACACATGTATTAATATTAAAGGTATACTTTTATCGTATTTGCTATATCAATAGCAAAGATTATAATTAAATTACTGAGATTGAGGGATAACAATTTTCTTAGGTAAAGCCTGCTCAAGTTCAGCAACGGAGTAGGCGTAGGAAGCAGCTGTGGCAGCACATTTAGCCAGATCTCTAGGTATCAAAGTTTCCATGCGATCACCTTTAGTATGGTGGAATACAAAGTAACCTGCGTTACGGTATTTAGGGTCATTAACGGTAACGTTAAAGATACGGTCATTAGTAGAGATACCAGCGCAAGGGACTCCTGCTTCACATAGAGGGTCGATGTCGGTAGTACCGGTAGCACCAATCTTCAATTTTCCGTAAGTGGTGTTAGAGAGGAGTTGATCGGCGATAGCTTGCATTATGTTTACGGCTTCTGGTACACCGTCGAAGTTTAAACCGTAGGGATCGAAAGTACCGTAGTCGGATTCCATAGCAAGAATATGTTTCTCTAACGACTTCTTGTTCAAATCAAAGTAGCCGTAACCACCAGCTGATCCAGCTTCCTCGTTGGTCCATAGGATGGAGCGGATGGTTCGTCTAGGGCGCTGAGGTAATTTGGCTATCTGCCGTAAAGCTTCCCAACCGATGAAAGCACCGGCACCGTCGTCAGCAGCACCTACACCTACATCCCAAGAGTCTAAGTGACCACTCATTATGACAACTTCATCGGGTTTCTCCCTACCTTTAAGCTCAGCAATTACATTTCGAGTAATAACTTTGTTAACTCGGTTACATCCGGAAAGATGTAATTCAACTTTAGGTGGAGCAAATAATTGGGCGTTTTCAGATGTAGCTGTCTTGGCACGCTTCTCTAAACGAACTAAGTATTCGGCATCTTCGATGGTAATAGAAGCTCCGGGAATCTTAGATTTTGACATGACACCGGTATGAGGCGTGTTCAAGGAGAATGGGGCTACAGAACGAACCAAAGCTGCAACAGCACCTACGTTTGTAAAGTAAATATAATTATTTTATCAAATTTAGTGGTTTACCGTAAGGTTCAGAATTTACTGCACACTTCTGTCTTGCGGTAGAACCTACACCGTAGGAAGTCCAACGGAAGTTACATAATACAATCTTCCCTCTAAGGGCACCAGCTTCACCAAGAGCTTTGTGTTCATCCCAACTACTGATGGATACTACTTCAGCTAGAATTCCTCCTTGAGGCGTGGCTATTGTATTACCTAGCCCTAAAAGGTCTAATTGAATGCGACCACGGGTGGGTGAGTGCAAATATAAGGATTCTTCACCACGTACCCAATAATTAGCCTACATTTTATTGCATTAGTATACATTTTTTCAGGCTAAGTTTACCTTAACCGATTGCGTATAAACATCAAGGCCGTCCTCCTTCATCTTTTTGGTAACCCACTTGATTGAATCCTCCAAGCCTTTAGATCCAGTTAAACGATGACCGTACAAATCGGTCATCTCAGCTAACCTATCCCATATAACCCTAAAATTTTAAAGATCAGTTGAAAACTGGAATTTTAAATATATTTACGTCGAGTTGTTGTCTAAAGCTGCGATCAATTTGTCAACGTTCGGCTTCAACCCACTTAAATCGATTTTCGTTATAGTGCTGTTCTGTCCTTGTACTAAGTTCAAGCTAATTAGCCCAACTATCGTATTTATAATTAGTTGGTTAAAGAGCATTATTACTTTAAAATTTGAAAGAAAATTTCGATTAAATTTAATATGCATGTTCATCGAATTTATAGTCTAACTAAAGATATTTTTAGTTTAGACAGCTTGTAGGCTTGGCGTCAGCTGCTTGGTTCTTAAACCATTGGACTGTCCGATGATGTGATTAGATAGTACACCAAACAGCATAAATTAACGAATGCTTGGTCTCATGATTCTACAAATTTTGATATTCTCGACGGTATTGGGTTTCAAAATAATAAAGTGTGATATCGACCTGAGGATTCCAAGTTGGTTCGCTAAGACAGAAATGTATATATAGCTACACTGAGATTACAAGTATGTCAAAGCCTAATACTCTCGGGTCTGTATTACTAATATAAAGGTGATTTGATGCTATCAATAGAGCTTTGGCACGTTACCATTCCATAAATCCATCTGCGGATACAAGCGACACGAGTTATGAAATTGATTCACATTTTTCTACAATTCCTAAAATAAGAGGAAAAACAATTTAACTACAGGATTACTTACCAATAGGTAAGGACTGGCACAAAAAATTTGGCAAGACTTCTAAAATATAACGCTATTTTGTATTTAGATTAGCAGCAGCAACGTTGCTCCCAACCAGGTATGTACTTAACACCTAGCTTCTAAGTATCAAGAGATAATTGGCTATGTAAATATATCAGTATAATTTTATATATTCATTTGAAAGTTAATTTCATATGATTGCAATGTAATTTTCCAATATAAGAATAGCAAATATAAGTCCTTGACTTTATAGCAAAAGTAAGCTTGTCCTCCTTATATCTTCATTCTCTCTGCTTAGTAACCAAATTGCTTTCAGTTTCTGGACATAAGTATTGTTTGTATTAACTCTAATTATAACTGCTACATTATAATCTATCCATTAGTATTACATCAAGCTCTTTTTCACCAATGAATATAATGAGCCCCCTTTGTTAACCTAAAAAATCAAGTATGAGGATTCTAAATGTATTTTATTTCTATAATCTGTTTAATATCATTATATAAGGTAGCTTATTAAAATTCTGCAATTTTGTATAAAAAAATTGTCTAAATTTTATATTTACAAAAAGTATTATTGTTTTTTTCACCTATAAGAATAAATATAAATAAAATATATTATGCTATACACTTTTTAAATTATAGCTAAAGGTTTATAAATTAATTGTATTAAATATCCAGTTATTTAAAATTCAAAATTTTTAATATAAGATGATTTTTATATATAAAATATATTAAAAAAAATAGGGTTTAATATATATTTATCAGATATTATTTACAAATACTCTATAACTTAAAGTAATAAAAAAAATTATTTCAATTAGATTTTTTGCTAATTTTCTAAAAATGTATTTAATAACTATAATATTTATACTTTTAAAAAATATTATAAATAAATAAATTATTTTATAAAATTAGTAGTTATTAAAGCTTAATATTCAAAAGGTAGAGTATTAAAAAAAATATTAAAGTAATATATAATAATTTTTTTTAAAGAGTTAAAAAGATAAAAGGAATTAAATAACTTTTTAAATAATTATAAATATAATGTTTTTTATTAAAAACTATTACTATTTTTTTAAAATAGTAAAACTAATAAGAAAAATATTAAAAGTAGTAAAAATTTTTAAGTAAAATTATAAAAGTAATTTTTTTAATAAAATTGAAGTATTTATTTATATGTAAATATATTTAAATTTATTAAACTACTAGTAAACTTTTAAATAAAATAAGCTTTTCTATAATAAGAAATATTTAATAACTTTTTATTTATATTATATAAAATAAGTATAGATAAATAAAATTTTAAAATACATACTATTTGTAAAACTATTATATTTAAAGTAAAAAGCTTAAACTTTAAATATAAAATTAAAAAGCTTAAACTTTAAATATAAAACTAAAATTAACTTTAATAAAATTTTTAAATATTTTATATTAGTAAAAAAATATAGTTATAAATTAATATACTAAAAATAAAAATTTTAAATTAATGTTAATTTATTTTATTAGTTAACTTAATAATATAAAAGGGTTTATAAAGTTATATATACTTAATATAAATTCATAAATAGTTAATAATTTAATTTTTGCTATATAAAAAAAATAAAAAATAATTTTTTTACTATACTTTTAAGCTTTAGCTAAAAAGCTAAGTAATTTTAATTAAATTAAAATTTAAACTATAAATAATAGAAAAGCTAAACTTTTATTTTAGTTAAAAAGCTTAATACTGGTATTATAAATCTAATTTTTAGTAATTATAGCTATATAAAATATTGAATTATATATGAAATATATAAGTAAATATTAAAATAGTTTAATAGTTATTTAAATGTATTTTTTTTAAAAACTTAATAAAATTATTTAAGTAAAGCTAGAAATATTAGTATTAAAATTATTTTTTATATATAATAAATATATATTTTTAAGCTTTTAAAGCTATATCTTAAAAATCTTAAATATTTTCTATATATTAACTTTAATACTACTAAATTAATATTAGCTATAATTAGCTATATAGTTAATATTTATAACTTTAAAGTATAAATATTATAATTTTAAGTAAGTTAAAATAAATAATTTTTATTTTTAATATTATACTTATTAAACTTATATAACTAAGCTATATAAATTTAAATAATATTATTTAAATAAATAATATATTTTATTTATCAAATTTTTTATAAAAAATACTTTTAGCTTAATTATTTTAATAATAAATTATATTTTATAAAATTTAAAAACTATTTAACTTTATTTTACTTATAATTTTTTTTAGCTTTATTAAAAAAAAATTAAAAAAATAGGTTTACAACTTTATTTTACTATATTTATTAAGATTAAATGCTTTTTTATAAAAATAATACTGTAAAAAATAGCTTTATATATTTTAAAAATTTTAAATTAAATTTATTATATAAAATAATATAAGTTAAGCTAGTATTTTAATTATTTATTATTAATAACTTTTTTATATATATTATAATTATAAATTAATAAAAGTATAAAAATATTTATATTTAGCTATACATTTAACTTTAATTTAAAAAATATCTAAAATGTAGATATTAAAATTTAAACTTAGTATAATCTATATTAGTTATAGTATTATTAAACTAAAATAATAATATATAAATTTAATTTATAATAAATATTGATATTTTATTTATTATTATTATTATTTAGCTATAAATTTTCTACAATATTACTTTTAAAACTAATTTAAAAAAATAAAATAAAAGTAATATATAGCATTTTTAAAAATTTAATATATAAAATCATTATTTATATATTTTTAGTACTACTTTTAAGTTTATTACTACTATTGTTAGCTAAATACTAACTATATAAATTAGCTAATACTGTTTTAAAACTTTATTTTAAAGTATAATTTTATAATTTATTTAAACTAACTATAAATATATTTACTTATAAACTTTTTTAGTTTTAAAACTCTATTTAAAAAGTAGATGTTAAGTATTTAATATTTAACATATAGGCTTAAATATACTTTAACTATATTTTAACTATATAATACTGCTATTTTATAATTATATTTTTTATATACACTTAATTATAGTAATTTTTATAATTGCTAATTTTTTTTCTATTAAAATAACTAAAAAAATAGACTAAATTTTATCAGCTTTTTAATATATAAAAAGCAAATAAATATAAATATACATATTATTTTAGCTTAATTTTGGTTTATTTACTTTTTAAAATTAAAATTAGCTAATTGCTTATTTCAATAAAGATAATATATATAATATTATAACTTTAAAAATTATAATTTAATAAATAATTTTTATATAGTAAACTTTGTTAAAAGTTTTAATTTAAAATACTATAGATGTTTATTTAGCTAATAAATTTAAAATATATAGATTCAACTCCTTTTATAACTTTTTTTATATAAAGTTTTGATATTCATAATTAAATAAGGCTTTAACTTATACTTAAAATGTAGACTAATTTCAAAAAATTAATGTATAGTAAACTTTTCTAGACTGAAGATAGAATGTTTATGCTATAAGCAATTTCCAATTCTTTTATGTGTTTTTTTAATAGATAAAATTTATTACCTATTAGGTACCAATCAGCTTTTTTGGAGACTAAAAGCTAGCATATATTCAAATTAAAATTGCTTATTTTTAGAGATAAAAATTAAGCTGTGTCTATTATAAAGCTTGGCTTAAATAATAAGATAAATATTTTTAATAGTAGCTAATTGCCCCCACAAACTGGGTGTCCTCCAACTAGCTACACTATACTACTTTTTTCCCACAAAAGTTCAACACATCGATCTTTAAGCCGTATCATTTGTACTTTGTCATATATATTTCTTAGTTCAAATTTTAATGCTAAGTTGTTTTCGGTTGTTGGCACTATTTTAAACAGAAACTGTTAAACCTTTTCAAAGCCCTAACACAAAGATGTTAAAAATTAAGGGGGACTTACTTCCTCCGATGCTTTACCTTGTGTTAAATGGACATACTCTCCACCTAAATTCTTACCAAATTTAACTACCTCGCAGATACCGTTTTGAGTTGACCTGGTTTTTGATGAAATTGAAACAACTAGGTGCAGAGCTAGCTAATTATCAAATAAGTAATTACTCATTATGGTTATCAATTGCTTTACCGAATATGCTGCAAATATTTTCAAAAGCTGCAATTTTACTAAATTAGATAAAAAAAGGTATTTTAGAAATATGATCCTTTTATGTACAAGTGTTAGCGGAAAATGGTACATTTTTAATCAGAAACTAATCTTTCGGTACTAGAACTAAATAGCTGTTTAATTTTTTTTAATTCCCGTTCCTAAAATACTGATTTGCAAAATTATAATTTTTACCTAATAACTACTAAAACCGGAAATTAATGCAAACCAAACCAATAAAGTAAAAATATTAAGCCAATTTTAACGTTTTTATTAATTTTAAATACTAAGCGTACTTTGGTTGTTATTGTTACATTTCTGCAAACCAACATTTTTAATAATCTGGATTTAAAATGAAAAAGTAAATAATCAAATAATAGGAGAGTTGATTACATAATTACCGATTGGTAATAGGATCTATTATAAAATTATTATTACTTTAAAATTTTTTAACAAATTAAAGATTTACCGTAATAAATAATTAGTTCATAAAGAGAACTTTAATAAATTTTAGTTAAAAATAAAGCAAAGTGATTGGGTGGTTCTTTAGGTTATCATACTTATGAGCATAGGATTGCTTTTAATAGAAAAAAGTCCATGAGCCTAAGAACCAACTAAAATCGAAACACTCCAGTCACATTCTAATTTAAGTTAAATTTGTAATTGGCCTAAGAAATAAAACAATATAAACTTTACCCCCAGCACTTTATATAGAACTAGCCCCTAACCATAGTTTACGATTCAGGGTTCTTAGATCCAGTACTAATAAGAATTTTCAATATAATAAAGTAAAGTATTTAAATAGAAAGCAAGTGAAAACAAAACGATATTTTAAGTTTTATTTTTTTTTAACAAAGTAATTATGATGAATTATAGCAATTCAGTACAACCTCAACAACAACCTAACGATATACCGACAGTTGCTTCAGTTGCTTCAATATTTAAATTTCAAAAAGTGAAGAGTAAACACGAATCGTCACCAAAATTAAACGAGTCACATCCACTTTCATTGTACTTCTACGCTGAAGAAAACCTTAATACAGCAATTAAACAACTGGAAAAAGTTAAATCGGTATGTTCCCGAAAGTTCCATAGGTATACCGAAAGGGTACACCTCTCTCAAAAGTTACTTCTAGATACTATATTTTTAGTATACGTAGAGATGGATGACTCGTTAAAATGTTTAAAACCACATAGAGCAACTCTACCCACTGAAGATCAGATCGAATTGAGTCAAGGTTTTTCAGAAAATATATTGTTCGCTGCACAAGCTATAGTACACGGTTTTCATATAAGGGGGATCGAACACTGTTCTGAAATTTTAAGAGAACCTGCACTTCAACTGTGTGCTACTTTAGAAGCTTTAAGGCACGTCTTCCACACTCGTGTACTCGAAAGACCTGAACCACCTTACACCAGCCTTTTTTCAGTACTTTCCGACTTTGATAAAGCATGGACCGAATTCGAAAAGGATATCTGTCAATCTTATTTCCAAGCTAATAACCCTAGTGAAATTAAACCGATGTACTTCGAAAATTTAATCAACTTGTTGAACAACACTTTGAAATCCAACATCAAAGAACAAATTTTAGATGCAGAGTTGGTCGAAGAGTTAGACCCAAGTATAATTGTCGGTCTACCAAGGTTAGCTTTACTCAACTGTTTCCTACTTAGGGAAAAGCCGCTTTTAGGTTTAAACGGTGATGAAGTTTTTATTTGGTTCCAAACTCAACAACAAACTTTTAAAGAGCTTAACAGTCGCATCACACAGTTAAATCAAAAACAACTTACTGATCTGAAGCGATGGTTAGCTGATTCTCTACCTAGTGGTACCCCTCAAATCTCTGATCCTAACTTAAAGTTTATCTTCAATTCTATCTGTAATATTATGGACCCACTACAATCCGGTATTAACGCTAAAATATTTTTAAAGGCTCTCGATCAGACTTTTAACTCTTTCGATACTAATTCAAATACAGTTTCTACTTCTTCGTTAGGATTGAACTGTACTCCTCCTAACTCACTTATATAACTCTTCCTATTTATAGTTTATGTTTATTAATTTTCGAGTGTAATGTATAACTCTTTACGCTCATCAAAAGTAACTTCTTCAAAAAATAAAATTGTAAATTTTTTATACGCTTTAATATATTTAGTTTATTATAAATAAGTTATTTAAATCTTATAGAATTAAAATTTTATTATGTAGATAAGAATATCTTAGTTTACTTTTCACATTACCATATTCAAAACAACAAAAAAGTCGAGACGTTAAGATATATAAGCGTAAAAATGTAGAATAATGAATTAGACGTACTGATAGACAAATTAGCAACTTAGTACCCTGCACGCACAAAACATATTTTTTTGATAGAATGTTTGAAAAAAATTTAATATTTAAGATAGGATAGCTGATATTAATTTTAACTTAGTTGGACTTGAATCCCGTCAAACTTTTACTGCAGAAAGTTACAACATGCATTATAAACTTTAAAGTTTAAAGTTATTAGGTTAACCCAGCTCCGGTTTAAATTGTTAGATATGTAGCGCAAGCTACTAGTTTGAATCTTTTTTCTTAATACTTTCTCAACTTTTATAAAAGATTTTAAGCTGTTAATAAAACCCATCTTATGTATCAAACGGGTTAAATATTTAAAAATGAAGTCATAAAATTGATAGCTTTAAAAAAGCTACCATTAAATAAATTAATACACCTTTAGATTCATATTTATCTAAATTTGTTAATAAAGAGAGATATGAAATTTAGTTTTAAGAATACAATACTTAGATTTAGTATATTAGTTCAAACGATGTATAACGAAAACTTAATAATTGGAAGCGATGTAGTAGAGTTAACGGAAGGTATTAATATTAGAGAAAGTATACAATATTAGAAGGATTTCAAGTTGTGATCAGGAGAATAAGTAAAAAATATTTGGTATTATAAAACTAATAAAGAATATTTAGCTCACGTAACGGTGGGGTTATACATATCGGTATATATTACTCAACTCCAAGTTTAAAAGAAAAGTTGTGTATCTTAAGAAGATACAATTTATATATATTATATGACGAATATAAAATAATTTATCCTAAAGTTAGTAAGTTGATAAAAATATAAGATGAAAAATACCAACTGCCTCTATCCATAAATTAAAAATTAAAGACGATAACTTAAGTGTGCCACTTCAATTTAATGTAGAAGTAATTCGAAAAATATAACTTTATAAAAAGTAAAACTGTTTCACTTTTCAAAAATGATATACTCGATAATGTTGGATTCATAAATTTATTACCGATTTACTTGAGAGGAGGACAAGTATTTACAAATAAACAGATACATTAAAACTATTGAACTTAACTTCAATAGCAGTAGTTAGTTCATTTTATCTATTAATAACCGAGATCCAAGTTTGCAATATTAAATGAAATATAAAAATTTGAGCAATGCAGTAGATTCAGCAAAATGTGTAATAGTTAATATTACATTAATTTTCAATAAATAATCCCTTTAATACAGGTACAATTTCTTCAAAGGCAACTATTTCAAATATATTGATCAATTACTAATTCATACTTTAATTTACTCTATTAAACCTTAATTTGAACTTATCAGATGTTTACCTCAGATACACAGCTTCTTCATAATAATACCAATCTTTTCAATTTAAACTAACTACATTTAAGTTAAAAAATAAATATAAAATTAAAGAGAAAAAGTACTTTATAGTAACTGATAAATATTTAAAAGGCTTGGATAGAACTAAACTAGTTACCAACTACTATTGTATTAGATCAAAATTAAGTTTGGATAAAAGTAATGGATTTGTTATATAGAAAAGTTTAAAAAGAGATAGGCTACTATCTTCAATTTAGTAATTAGTTCATTAATTATAAGTGAATTTGTAAAAGATATATTATGCTAATTAATAAAATAAACAGTCATGTATATATTAATTAAAGTTATTAAAAATAATCTGTATGAGATTTTTATTTAAATTTTAGCTTATTAAAAAAATTATATTTTTAATAATTTAAGTTTTATTATTCATATATTATAAACATTTTAATTAAATTTAAACCTAGTTATTTAAAAAATATTAATAAGTTAATTAACTAGCTTTTATTATTTAAAAAAAGTTTGATGGTATTAGAAAGTAGTTACTAGTATTTTAAAATTAAATATACTATAATTATTAATTATTTTTATATATTTAGTATAAGTTATAAAAATAAGTAATATTATTTAATTAATATTTATTATATTAATAAGTAAAAATCAGTTTTATTTAATTCTTATATTTAGTATACTTTATTAAGATGATTTTAATAAATAAATAAAATTATTAAACTTTATCTTATATTAATTTTTATATAATTTAAACTTTTATTTATTTTTATAGTTTTACTATACAAATACTATATTATTAAATTTATATTTCTTTTATAGCAAGCTTATACAAATTGAAATAATATTTTTTAAATGACTAGTATACTTTTTAAATATATTCTATTATAAAAAATATATATTTAGCTTAATTTTTTTTGTTTTTAAACTATAAGCATGATTTTTTTCTTAAAGTTTTAATAATATTCTAAGTATAAAAATAATATATTTTTTTTACAAGGCTTAAAAGCTACTTTTTTATTTTTATTTTTATTTTTTTAAGTTTATTTAGAAAAAAAACCTTTATACTTTATAAAGCTATAATTAAAAATTAGTTTACTTTTAATAGTATATAAATTTATAAAAAATATTTTAACTAGCTTAAAATTATAATACTATTAGCTAAAATATAATAAGCTATTATTTTAAAAGTATAAATCTTATATTATTATATATATAAAGAATAAATATATTTTTATTTTTATTCTATTTATAAAACTAGTATAATAATTTTTATTTAGTTTTAAATGTTTAAAATAAAACTCTAAAATTTGCTTTAAATTTATTAAATATATTAAAATTAATAATAGTATTATAATTTTTTTTTTTAAGTTTTAAGCAAAACTTAAAAATGCTATACTTTACTTTTATTAATATAGTTATATAATTTATTTTTCTTTTTTCTTTAAAAGCTTTTTACTAGTAGTTAATATAAAAGTTAATTTTTTTAAAATAAGCAAAGTAAAAAATATATATATTATACTACTATATTTAATTTTTAATTGTTTAAGCCTATTTTTAAAGTTATTAATAACATTATTTTTAAAGAATAAAATTATTCTATATTAATAAAATATTATATTTAAATAAATATTAATAATATATAATTTTAGTATATTAATAATATATTTTATAAATTTTAATATTTATTTTAAAATAAAATTTAATCAAGTTAAATAATAATGTTTTTTAATTTATTTTTAATTAAAAGTTTAGTAATCTTGTTTTAATATTTTAGCTTTTTAATTTTTTTTTAATAAGTTAAATAAATAGATAAAATATTTTAAAATTAATATATTACTTATAAAATTTTATTTTTATTTTTTTATAATGCTTAAAATTACTAAGTTTTAAAAATAACATTTTCCTTTTAAAAAGTTTAAGTTTTAAATAGCTTTTAGTAAAGTGTACTAAATATTATTAGCCTTTTAATATATAAAAGCAAATAAGCATAAATATTTTTACTTTATTAGCTTAATTTTTTATTATTTGATTTTTAAAATAAAAATATATTTGCACAAATGTATTTTTAGCATTATAGATAAATTAAGATATATAAATATTATTTTTAAAAATATTAATAGTAAATATCTGCTATAATTATATATATTAAAGCAAAGGTTTAACATAACTATTTATTTATAAAATAAAAATTTATATTATATTCATTTAATTAAAACTAAAAATTTATAATTAAAATGTAAAATTAGCTTAAAAGTTTAAAATTATACTAAATTATTGCTTCTGAAAAACGACAAATACAACTAACCATATCCTTAATAGATCTATTAGCCTTCTAATATTTTTCTATCTATCAAGATATAATATTAAATTAAAAATCATTTTTTTTACAAGTAGGTAGATGAAATTATAAATTGGATTTAATTTCTTAACAAAATACCAAATCATATAAATTTATACCTTATAAAGTTAAAATTAAGGATATAAACCGTAATATCTAAATAAATGAAAGTATCCTTTAATTCTCGGTTTACAATTTTTATATTTAGAACATTAAGCTTGAGCGATATCTACAGACATAAGAGATCCAACAAAAGTCATAATCATTTTTGGTTTAACCTCAACAATATCTTCGGGTAGTAAGAAGATGGTAGCGTTCATCTTACGGGCTATTGAGATGGCGTACTTGGCGTTGAGCTTAGCGTCATCTTCAGTTCTACCGGGAGTAACCAGAGAGAAATCAACGATACCAGGACGGATCGAATCCAGAAGATCGAGTAGGTAGTGGGCAGTGCCGATAGAATTATCCTTGAACGATCTTATACTGGAACTTTTACCGCCGGATTGAGTTTTAGTGTTAGCCCACTTGATGATATCAGCGTCGGTTGCATCACGACCAGTCTTACTCAGCGATTTGAGAGTTTTTACTACGTTGGCTCGCATAAGTTGCCAAGTGAGACCTAAATGTTACTAGATATTTATTAAATATATTTACCTAATGTAAGGGTAACGGAACCATCGGTAATATCGGCACCTTGGATTCCTACTAAAGAGAAACCTAGCTCACGACCTAGGTCGATCAAATAGTTGGTATTCTCAACCTGCTTGAAACGAGATAAAGGTTGGTCGGAATCAGGCTTTGGTTTGTTGACGGAACGCCAGTTGACGAAGTTGGGGCGGACGTTGTCGACAGCTTGAATTAAAACACGACCGTCCTTTACATCTTCGAATAAATTGTGAACGTATGGATCGACACCCAATGAGTTGAGCCATAAAGCAAAGGCTCTAGCTTCACGTAGAGAATTGGGATCAATCTCTTCTTCTTCTTCCTGTTCAACTTCAACTACTTCTTGTTCGGTAAGGGGCTCTAATGAAGGATGGGTATTGAACAAGTGGGCAACAAAAGCTAAGTTTAGCTTAGGGTTTCCGTTCAGCAAGGTCTTGACGGTGAGATACTTACGACAGCCAATAGCTTCAGCATTAGCAAGGACCTAAAAATATAGTTTAAAAAGCAATTAAAGCCAAAAGTTACCATTTCAGCACGACGGCTTAAATCTTGTTCCTTTAGTGGTGCGGTAGAACACGAGTTTGGAGCAATTTGGTTTAATAGGACAGTGTAATTCTCGCCATCCTTGACATCCTTAGAAAAGTTACTAACACGACGCTGTGATTGTGCGTTTTTCAAATGGTAGTTGAACCAACGGAGAAGAATTTGTTCTGCTGGTAATTTAAGGAAATCACTTAAGTTTTCATCCTGTTCTAACAGACGATATAGTTCAGGATGGTATTTGATATCGATTTTCGAAAGAAGACCGATTTTGATAATTTGCCAAACTAAACCGAGGATCAAATGCTCACGACCTTCAATTAAATCGCTGGAACCAATATTCACAACACTACAGCCAATAGCTTTAGCTGAGTTAATTGCTAAATTGTTGTTTTCGGTTTTCTGGAAGTTATTTAATTTCTTTCCAACGTTAAGTACACGTTCATCGATTGTATCAGGGGAGGCATGGTTAATAAGCTTAGATAAAACAAGACCATCACGACATTCATCGAAAAGCTGCATAGTATCAGGGTTAATAGGAATACGCCCTTTAAGATCTGGATCATTTTCCAAAGCGTCGTTAATATGTATAGTAAATTCAACCCTTTCATCTTCGTTTAAAGTATGTGCAGTATCAGATTGGTTGGCACCACGAACAGTAATAACTTTCTGGTTAAAAGCATTTGTAGAGCTTTCAACACCTTTAATTTGACCTGATTTAAGTTTTTGGGAGATCTATAAAATAAAAAATAATAAGTATAAGAAACAAAGTAACTTAAATTAAATTTAAATTAAAAAAATTACCTCTAGGTATTCTTCGACTTCCAAAGTACCATTTGAATTGTTATCAACTTGCTTAATAGTAGCTCTAACTTGATCGTATGTACCTAATTTACTGCATAGCTGCATCATCTCATCGTGATCAATAGAACCATCACCATTTAAATCTAATCGACTAAAACTTTAAGCAAAAAAAATAATTTCAAACTTACTTGAACTCATCAATCATTTCCTGGATCTCTCCAAGTGAAAAGTCAGGGAATTTGCGTTTAAGTTTAATGGGATCTGCAGACATGGTTTATTTTTCTTTCTATAATATTTCAAAAAATGAGTATTGATAATTTAATCTTGTTACTTTGTTGAAGTTGTTAAGTATTTGAAAATTACTAATCTTTACCAAACTCTTATATACTATGACGCTAGAGAGCTGGATCAATTTTGAAAGTTTTGCCGATTGGTTAAACTTATAAATTTCATTTCGCAACTGTTTAAGCTCGAAATAGTTTGGATTTAAAAAATTAAGAAACTTGGCAAGTCCAAGAAATAATCAACTAAGGCATAGCAACAGTTTTCTAGCAAAAATACTGATATAGAATAGTATTAATATAAAATATTTTTGACTAAAATTACGGAAAATTCTCTGGGATTTTACTGAAATTGAATTGATGACGGGCACTAAGAAAGAAAATCGACTGACTTGATATATTCATCAAGCTCAATAGTACACTTATTCCTTTTCATTTACTACTAAAATAGGGAACTAAATAGAGATATACGAAACAGCAGGTTTGATTAATTATACAGTTATGTCCAGACGATCAGCTAATTTCTATTTTAAAATCGAATAAAACAAAGCCTAACCAATAAAAAGACTAAAGTTAATATATATGTTATGTATAATGTGCTTACTCATCTCTGTAAAGCACGCAACTTTTAGTGAAATAAAAAAAATCATTATTATTTTAAAAAGGGTGTACGTTACTAAAGAAAGTAGTACATGTCTTGCTTCACTGTATACATTCCTTAAAATATGTAGCAATGTATACCTTAACTCCAAAGAATAAAAAATTTCTCATTTGATAATAAAAGTTTTTTATCTTAATATAAAGAATAATATATTATAATTTCAAATGTTATTATAAGTACATAAACTTATATGTTTTGTGTACCAATTTGATATTATTTTATAGTTGCCAAATTAAAATAGTACTAATTATAGTTACACATATACTTAAATTATGTCATTATGCAGCATAATTTTTAAACTGTATTAAATATTAATATAGCCTTTTTAAAATTAAGGTTAAGATAGTATATAGCTTTATATAAAGTATAAAGTGAATTTATTTTATAATATAAAAGATTTATTTAGTTAAATATTATTAATATATTAGTTTATTATATACTATAAATTTATATTTATGAATTAAGCTAGTTTTAAAATTATAGTTAGCTTTTAAAAGTTAAATAAAATGTTGTTTTTTAATTCATCACTATATTTTAATAATAATAAGTATTTATATATATATTTAATAATAAAATATATTATTAACTACTTTGACTTATTAATAAAATATTTTGTAATATTTATTTTTAATTATAAAAGTTATGAAAATATTTTTAAGTATTTATATTTTTAGTAGCTTACTTAACTAAATTAAAAAAGTAGTTATATAATATTACTATTTAAAATTAATATAACTATTTAAAAATGCTACTTTTAATATATAGTTAAAATATTTATATATTAACTTACTTATTTTTCATTTATTAACTTATATTTTTTTTAATTTATATATATATACTTTTATTAATATTTAAATTTAAAATAGACTAAATAATTTATATACATGCAAATATTTTAATATAATTTTTAATTATATTAAAAATATATTATTATAAAGTATAATTAAGTATAAAAATAGCTTAATAGTTAATTATTTAAAATAAATAATTTTAAGTTAAATAACTTAGAAAAAACTTTTAAAGCTATACTATTAAAGTAAAAATTATAATTATTAAATATTATTAAAAATAATAATATAATATAATAGTATTATATAGTTATCAATATTATTAAAACTTTTATATATTTATTAGTTTATAAAAAAAGTAAGTAAATATAAAAGTTTATTAATTTATAATTTATATACTATATATATAAATTAGTAATTAAATTAAAAATTTATGCTTTATTATATAAAAATTTATTTTATAATATAAATTAAATTTAATATATATACTTTTTATAGTAAAATTAATATAAAATATTTTAAAAAAACTAATTTAAATTTTATAATAAAATTTAGTTAAGTATTTTTAAATATTATATATTAGTTATTATTTTTATTCTACTTAATATTTTTAAACTTAATTTACTAATATAAAACATTTATAATAATTGTCTTATATTTAAAAGTAGGCTATAAAAAATAAATATTATTTTAAATTTAAACTAAATTTTTTATATAACTTTAGCTAAATTTTTAGCTTATTGCTTTTTTTTTAATTAAATTAATTTTTAATTTTAATTAGAATTTTTAGCTTTATTTTTATTATTATTTCTATTTTTTTAATTAATATAAATGAAATTTTATTTAATTTAATTTTATTTACTATTTACTATTTTTTATTTTTTATTCTTATAATAATAATAAGTATTATTTAGTTAATTTACTATTATTATATTACTATTTTATTTTTATTATTCTTTTTTTCTACTTTTTACTTATTTATTTTTTACTTTCTGTTTTTAATTTATTTTAAATATAATTGTACATTAAACTAACTTTAAAAAAGTTTTAATTTTCTAATTTTTTTTAAAACTATATCTATTTTATATATATTTTATTTTTAAATAATTAATATACTATTTTTACTTTTTTCTGAATTTTTTAACTTTAATATAATAAGCTTAATACTTATAGTTAGCAAAACTGCTTATTTTAAAAGTATAATAATAATAACTTAAACTTAAGCTTATTAGCTTTTAAAAGCTAATTAAAGTTTAAATAAATAATAAATAATCAGTTTTATAATATATTTAATTTAATTTATATATAATTTAATTAGTATAGTATATTTATACAATTTTTTATAATCTAGTTTTTATACTAAGTAGAAAATTTGACTTAATTTTAATTTTAGTTATTAGTATAGTTAATTTATATTTAATACTTTTAATACTTTTAATACTTTTAATACTAATTTTAAAACTAAAAATTTAGTATATTTTTTATAATAGTAGTTTTATATTTATATAGTAAAAAAGGTTTAAATTTTTTATTTTATAATTAAAAATTAAATAATAATTTATTTTATTTTAAATTGAAAATAAATATTTAAAATTCTTAGTACTTAATAGCTATAAATATTTTAAAATTTTATTATAAAAATTTAAAATTTAAAAAGCTTAAATTATTTAAATATAAAATAAAATCTAATAATAAAATATATATTTTTTAGCTGTTTTTTATTATTTTTTAAAGTATATTACTATAATAACATTATAAATATATATTAAAATTTTAATAAAATATTTATATATATTTAATCTATTAGTATACTAAAAAAACTAATAGTTTTACTATATAATTATTAAAAAATTAAAAATTTATAACTTTATTTTATTTATAAAGTAGGTAAAATAGTATAAAAGCTAGCAATTATAAAAATTAAGTATATATTAAAAAATTATACTACTTATATAGTTAGTTATATAGTTAAAAATATAACTAAAGCTACCTAAAGTAAATTTTTAAGTAGTTAAATTCTTAACTAATTAAAATAGTAGCTTAACTTACTTTATTATAAAGTAAGTTTAATTTTTACTTACTTTTTAATATTTAAAGCTTTTTTTTATAAATTTGTCTATTATAAAAAAGTATATAATTTTACTAAGTATAGCTTAGTAAAGTATAAAGTTATATTTATATATATATTTAAGTATTAATAAAATTAAATAGTTTTATTATATAAATAAATAAAAATTTAATAAATATAATATTAAAAATAAATATTATATCTATTAATCTAATTAAAATTATAAATATTTTTGATTTTAGTTAAAAATATCAATTATATAGTAGGTTATAGCTTATGTTAAATTGACAATAATAAAATTAACTACTAAATTTATATTTTAATAGAATAAAAAATACTTAATATATTTAAAGCAAAGTTTTAAATATATAAAAATTTCTATTTAATATATATTAAAAATAATTTTAATACTAATATCTTTGCAGCATTACTATAAAAATATATAAACTTATTTAAATAGGTTTATTTTAAAATTAAAAAAATTTGTTTAAAGGATTATAAAACTATTTTCATATATGAATTTGCTATTTTATAGTAAAAATACTTTTTATACTGCTACAATAACTAAAAATTATTTTAAAAATTTATATATTATATATGTAAAATATTGGCATTAAACTTCTTAATTAATACTAAAGTATAACTTTAGTACTATATATAGCTTAAATTTTAATTCAATTAAAAGTGCTTAAAAAATTCTACTAAAATTATACTCTACTTTTTCTATTTAATAAGAAAAAAATATTAAAATATTATATTAAGTATTCTAAATAATAAGAATTTTCTTTTTTAAAATAACTAACTTATAATTATCTTTATATAGACTATTTTTAAAACTTTTTTCTAAAATACACTACATCCTAAATACTGCTTTTATCTAAACTTTATAATTTTTAATAGTAGTAAATTTTATTCTCTATAACTTTAATACTATTAATACTAAGTATGCTTTATAGTAAATTAGACTGATTAGCTACCTAATATTTCTACTGACTGTAAGGTTAATAAGCTATAACTATATTACTTTTCCAGCTAAAATCTACTTATTCAAATATTCTTAAACACTTGATGCTATCAGTTATTTAAACTATTAATAAAATGCTGAATTTTACAGGTTTATAACATGTCAATTAATTTAAATTTAAATCTATGCAAGTTAAAGTAAAATTATAAGTTATTTTTATTCGAACTTCTTAGATAATTGGTTTGTTTTATACAGTTACTAAAGGATTGAAAACTTGTCTAAAAAGGTGTATTGTTTATACATGCAAATCGGAAGCATACGAAATTAAAAACTATTGTATGCTCCTTATAAATTTCATTACAACATAAAAATAAACCATATATATTTTCAATAACATCGTATTTATACTTCTGTGCGAGACAGTACTATTTTCGGGTGAGAATTTAAATTTTAAACTTGATATAAAATTCTTGTTAAGCTAAGATGTATAATTACAAAGACAAACTATATATTTGGTAATTTAGGTCTTTTCTATTTAGCTAAACTGCGACATCGAATTTTCTGTTTGTGATGACCACCGCACTTACGCAGACCCTCTAAACCTTGTCATATGATTGCTTCACTCGCATGAAAATTATATTGATTCCAAGATGTACGCCTTCACTCCAAGTTCGAAAATTTATAAAGGTTAATACATTTGTGGAGTAAAACCAGATTCTTAAAAATAAACTTGCATATCTAATTTATACCAGCCCTTTTTACCTAAACCATGTATAGGCTTTTGTCTTAGATTTTTCGAAATGTATATAAAGCTGTTTCGGAGAGCATCGTGTTAAACTCCATCTTCCTCTCTATCATTCCAGCTATAAACAGCAATTTTAAAAAGGTGTAAGTGTATTCAGTTGAATTATCGTTTTGTCCAAATTTTGTAGTGTAACCTTTTAATTGTTTGTTGATCAGTTATAATTATAAATTAATTAAAAAATGATTTGACTTTTTGTATATTAATTTACCGATTTTATGTAGTTATACATAATAGATAACCAACAACATTTATAAAAGCATTGTTCATTTCCTTAGATTAAAATTTTGTATACTAATTCCGTTCTTTTTTATATACTTTAGTTCTTTGTTAGTGAGTTCGAATAACGATATAGAACCTAATTTTGAGCACAAGCCGACAGAACTAACCGATAAGCTACAAAGCCACTTCGCATTAATTTACTATTAACAACGAAAACAATAATAAAGGAAGGTATACTATGTTGTTAAACAATCGATTACTATTACCGTTAATAAACTTGACTATAAATGTTCTAAGTTTGTCAATTGATTCCAAATCTGAATTTAAAATCTCGGACAAAACAGCAGCCCTAGAAGCTAAATGTGATTCACCTATCTATTGTCCCGGTCCTATCCTCGACAAAATTCAACGTGCCTCGTTATTTAAAGATAGTAAAACGTTCGTAGATATGCCAACCTCCAAACCTTTGGCTGAAGTCTTAGCAAACTTTCAAAAGTTATCTACAAATGCAACTAAGGATGAACTGAAAGCGTTCGTCGACACCAACTTTTTAGAAGTTGGTAGTGAACTGGTTGAAGTTAAAATGCCCGATTTCAACCCCGACCCAACGTTCCTAGCTGGTATATCGGATCCTTTAATCAAAGGGTTTGCGAATCAAGTACACAATTTCTGGTCCAACTTGGTACGTAAACAAGATTTTAGTAAATTATGTAAAGGATGTGTGAGTTCGATGTTAAGTACCAAACATGACTTCGTAGTACCTGGTGGTAGATTTAGGGAATTTTATTACTGGGATACTTATTTCTCTCTACGTGGTTTATTACTGGGTGACCTTGTTGAAACATCTAAGAACATCTTGTTAAACTTTATTGATACAATCAACACTTATGGTTTCATACCTAATGGTGCTCGAATCTATTTTTTAAATAGATCTCAGCCCCCACTCTTCGCTTCCATGGTAGATATATATTATAAGAAGACCAAGGATACCGAACTATTGAAGAGTGCGGTAGATGCTTTAGATTTGGAATACAAGTATTGGATCGATAACCATTCGGTAGAAGTACCTTGCCCTAACTCTAGTTCCCAGTTTTTACGTAGCTGTAAATTGACTCGTTATTACGTCAACAACACCGATCCAAGACCTGAGTCTTATGTAGAAGATTTTACTACTGTCGAATTGGCCCCCGGCTTAACATCAGAGCAGAAAAAAGCACTTTATGCCGATTTAGCTACTGGTGCTGAAACTGGTTGGGATTATTCGACTAGGTGGTTATCCGACTTGAATAGTTTAAATAACGCTACTCATGAAGAAGTTTTGCGAAAGTTAGTTACTAGACAAGTTCTACCGGTTGATCTCAATTCGGTTATGTACAAGAATGAGGTATTGCTTTCAGAAATGCATATAGTTTTGGCAGATAGTTTGAAATTTAAAGGAGAAAAATGTTTGAGTAAGAGACAGATTCACTTGAGAAAAGCTAAATTTTACCAACAGCAGGCTCAGCTTAGAGCTGAGCTTATGTACTTTATCCTATTCGACAAAGTAGATAAATCTTTCTATGATTACGATCTTACCAAGAAATCATTAATTAAAAGGTTTTCCGCTTCCAATTTTTGGCCTTACTGGACCTCAGCTTTGTCTAAAGAGCTTCTTGAAGATAGTAGCAATTTAATCCAGCCTTTTAGTATCGTAAAGGAACTAAATAACAAGTATAAAGGTGGGATACCAGCTACCGTTATAGATTCCAAACTTCAGTGGGATTTACCCAATTCCTGGCCACCTTTGGAACTGGTCCTCGTAGAAGCTACTGAGAACACAGCAGCCAAATTGAAGAGTACAAACTTGGAGGAATCGAAGCGTTTGGAAGATTTAAGTTTCAAACTTTCCAACACTTTTGTAAATACAGTATTCTGTTCGTGGTATCAGACTGGTGGTTCCATCCCCGTTCTACTACCAAAATTGAATAGCACCGATACTAATGAAGGTCATATGTTTGAAAAGTTTAACGTTACGTCGGTTGGCCGTTCCGGTGGTGGTGGTGAGTACCAGGTACAAATTGGTTTTGGTTGGACTAACGGAGTTCTATTAACACTTATCGATAAGTTTAACAACAAACTAGTAGCACCAGATTATAAGAATGTATGTGGTAGTTCGTAGTTAAAACATCTCCGTTTAATTTTTTCCTTTCAAAATAATTGCAATAAAATTTACTTTTTTATAATGATGTATGATAAATTATTTATTTAAATGTTGATATAAGCCACAAATAAAGCTACAACCAAAGTTGCCGATGTTTTCAACGAGATATTAGCTGATGAATCGAACGCTCCACTTCCAGTACTATCTTTACTTTTAGCAGTGGTTGTACCGTTAACCTTAACTGTTGAAGCAGATTTCGTAACTGAAATGGTCAAACTTGTTACATCTTTTTGATCTTTTGTATCAGGTGTAGGTGTACTAGTAGGCACTTTAGTTAAACTCTTTGTGGCACCAGTCTCCTTATCCGTAACGGTGGTCTCAACACTTGTAATAGCGGTTGGTGCTTTGGTAGTAGCTTTGTTTGGCTCACTAACAGATCCAGTAGCTGTAGTTGCAGTACTTTTATTTTGATCGGGATTGATTATATCGTTAACTATACCTTTACCCTTATCTACTAAATCTTTGTTGTCGTTGACTAAATCTTTACCTTGATTAATTAAATCTTGATTTTTGCCAGCGAAATCTTTGCCCATATCTCCTACTTTATCTAATATATCACCGGCACTGTTGTTACCACCTTCCTTCTGTTCCTGACAGACGGCGGTGCTGAGTAGAATTAAGGTTGGAATTAAGGCTGGGAAGTTCAACTTCATATTTTATTTTAATACTATTGTTATTAATTGGTTGTTAATGATGAATAAGTACTAAAGTTCGTTTATATACCAAGAAATGCAATTCGATTATAAACCCGCAAATTGGTATATTAATTTTAAGGTTTTGATTTTAATTTTTAATTTCATAAATTTTTCAATGGTTTTCTATGCTTCTTTAAAACTTATCTAAAGTAGCCAATTATAATGGTTTTTAAGCTTTATAAGGAATCCTTCAACCTTATATTTCTATACTCAAGTTTCTGAATATTGCAATTTAATTTGATATATTTGTAGTGAATTTTTATATAATTTTTATTTAAAAGCCAATTTATATTTAAACTTAAACCAGTTGGTTAGATAAATGAAAAATATTAATAAAAGGTATAGAATATCTATTAATCTAATAGAAAAATACTTAATTAAAATTAAAAGAGATAAATTAGGAAATTTTATGCAATTATATACTTTGTAAAATAATTGGATCTATTAAAAGTTCTAATTTAGTTTAAAGTAAAATATACTATAAAAAGCAATAGTATTAAAGAATAAGGTAAATAAAAGGTTAAAATAAATATAACTTAAAATTTTAACTTTTAATTAGTAAACTTTAATTAAATATTAAAAAAATAAAAATTAAATTTTTAAGCATTATAAATATACTGCTTTATTTTCAAAATATATATTTATAAAGTTTAATGATTTTAGCTTATATATAGTTAATAATATACTTGCTTATTTTAAAAAATTAAATAATAGTATAAAACTTAATAATTATATATTAAAGTAAAATGTTTTTATAGCTTTTATTTAATTATACTTATATTTATAATTAGATTAAACTATAAAGTTTTCTTGATATATTTTTTACTTTTTGATAATAATAATAAATAAAACATATAATTATTAAAGTATTTAAAGTAGTAATTAAGTCTAATTATTATATATACTTATTTTTAAATACATACTAATTTATATTTTACTATTAAAAAATAAATAATTAGCTGTTTTTAAAAATAGCTAATTTAAAACTTTACTAAAAAATTTAGCTAAAATTTAATATTAATAATATAATAAGTTTTTAATATTTTTAAAATTTAATACTTAATTATATATATATTTTTTACTTTTAATATAAAAAGTTAAAATTTTAAAAATAAAGTATTAAAATACTATTAATAATAATATAAATATAATAATAAATTTTTAAATATAAATTATATATTTATTAATATTATACTATTTACTAAAATTAATAAAATAATTTTTATAATAATAAATTTTTTAATCTTAATAAAAGTTAAAAATATATATTTTTATTATAATAATAATATATTATAGGATTTTAGAATTTATTTAAATATAAAGTTTAATTTAATTAAGTAGTAAAGTAATTAAATCTAAAATAAAATTAAAGCTTAATAATTTTTTTAATATTTTATTTTTATTTTATAAATAAATACTAGTAAAAAATTATAATAGCTAAAAAGTAAAACTAAAATAAAAAATTTAAAAAATATAATAACTAAATTCTTTTAAAATGTTAATAAAAATAATGATAAAATAAACTAATATTTAAAAGTATAAAATTATTAGTTAAAAAGTTAAGTTATTATACAAAATTTCAAATTTTAATAAATATTTTAAACTAAAATTAATAAGTTTAAACATTTTATTTTTAATATAATTTCTAGTTATTTTAATAATATAAAAGATAGTAATTTTATATTTATATAGTTATATATTAAAATAGCTTAATAGATTTTTAAATAAATTTAAAATAAAAATATTTAAGTAAATCTAAATTTATATAGTTATAATATAAAAAAAGAATTTTATTATATTATAATATAGATTTTTATATTTATTATATATTTTTAAAGTATTATTTTAAAAGTTAACTTTAAAATTAATAAATTAATATAATTAATAATTTGCTATATAATTATATTAATATATCTAATTTTTATTTTTATAATATAGCTATAAAAATATTATATTTATTAAATATATAATTACTTATAAATTTTAATATAAAAGTTTAAATAATGCTATTAAATAATTATTATACTTTAATAAAAAATAATATATATTATACTTTTAGCTTTAAAGCTTTTTTTAAAACTAATTACAAATATTTTTTTATTAATATATTAAAAATATTTATATTTTATATTTACTTATTTTTTAAAATATTTTTAAAAAGTAAAAATAAAATAGTAAAATAGTACTTTTAAGTTATAATTTATAGCTAAAAATTATAAGTTATAAGCTTTAATTTTTTTATTAAAACTTTTAACTTATAATTAAAAATTTTTATAGCTATTTATTAGTTTTTTAAAATAATATTATTAGTAAAACTTTTACTATATAAAGATTAAATATACTTGATATATTTTTATAAATTATTAATTTTTTTTTACTATATAATAAAAGTAAATTATAATTTTTGCAAATATTTATTTTAAGTAAAATTTAAATATATTTAATTAGTATAATATTTTATTACTTAGCAACTTTATAAGTTATTAATTTTATAACTATTTTTATTATTTTGTTTTTTTTTTAAGTTAATTTGATTTTTATTACTTTTTTTCTTTTAATTTTATATAATAAAATTATACAAATTTATTTTAATAACTTTATATAATAAATTTTAAAAGCTTAATTAAAATTTTAAATAAGAAAATATTTTTTATTCTAATATTTTTATTTAAAAACTTTATAAATTTAAAATTTTAAAATAAATTTAATATAGCTATTAATGCTAACTAATAAAAAACTTTACAATATATATATATATATAATATTATAGTTACTAATTTAATCTTTTAAAAATTATTTTGAAATATATAGAATTTTTTATTTTAGTTTTAGTTTTATTTTTTTATTTTGTTAAAAATATAAAAATTATTTGAAATTGTAGATACTTTTATCTTTTTTTATAAATATTACATATTAAATTTAGTTATCTTTTAATTAATAGCTGGTTTATAGTTTTTATAACTATTACTACTTATAATTTAAACTAAATATATATTAATTTTATTATTAAGTTATTACTAATTTTATTTATTTATATTACCTATTAAGCTTTTATATTTATTAATACTATAATTAATAATAAGGCTAATTTTATATTATTTTATCTACTAACTTTTTATGTAAATGTTTTTATTTATTATTATTTCTATATTATAGTATTTTATATTTTACAATATAAAAATTACTACTAATATTATATTATAAACTAGTTATTATAATTAAATTAAATTAAATTTTATATTAAGTATATTATTAAAGCTATATTTTAATAATAGTTAAAAAGCTTAAAACTAATATAAATTAAAACTATTTAAGTAAATTTATATTTTAATTTAATTCTACTAATATATATTAAATTTATTATATATATATATACTAAAAACTTTATTTTTAATATATTAGTAGTTTTTATGCTTTTAAAAATAGTTTTAAATATCAATTTTAAAGCTATATAAATCTAAATAATATAGTTTAAATAATTAGTATACTTTTTAAATGCACTTTATTTTAGCTATTATACTTTTAATCTAAAGGTTTTACTTTAATACTAATATTTTTTAATATATTTTAATATTTTACTAGCTTTTAAACTTACTTTATTTTATAATTACTTAATTTTTTATAGCTTTATTATAAAAAATAGTATGTAAAATTATATTTTACAATTCTTTATTATATAAAATTGAATTTTTAATAATAATATATAGCTTTATAAAAAATATTTAGTTAATATTGAATTAGCTTAAACTTAAAATAAATTATATACTAAAATTCAAATAGCTATCTAAAAAATGAGTAAGTACTTAATTAGGAACTATAATATAAACTACAAAAAGAGATATATATATATATATAAAATTCAAAATTCAAAATTTTTATTTTAACAAAGCCTATTTTAAATATATACTTGCACAGATGCATTTCTAATTTATTCAATTTGTTTTTGAATAGTTCAAGTTTAGTTTGAACCTAAGCCTTTTGAAATTTTAATATGATTACACTATAATCATATACAAACTACTATTTAAATTTGCAAAAGTTTTGTCTGTTCAGTCTTATTAAATTAGATGTGAATAATATATATATATATATAGTATAAATGTATATTTGCTACTTTATATCAAATTCAAGTATTAATTTCTTAACAATAATTTAATATATATTGCCAAGCTATAAAAGGGTTTTAAACATTGCAAATAATTTTGCATTTACTCAAACATATCCTCAAAATTAACTCTTTGTTATAGTAAGCTCCCTATCAATAACAGATTGATCTAACTTAATTAGCAATGTGGTTCTTAAAGGATAATCAGGCAATGCTACTGAATGGGCTGTTACTTTACAAGGCTGTTTTTTAAAGTTAGTGGAAATAACATTAGAAAATTTACAAATTGGCTTGCTACTAGAATACCTTCAACTATTCCAGCTACTAAAGCGTTCCCACTCAATTGCTGCAACTCTTTAGGTATTGATAAAAATTTAATAAGTATCGGCTCATCATCAGTTAACATATATTGATCCAAAGATTCAGTGCTACGCTCAAAAGCTGAAACTGGCTTATTAAATAAATATTGCCATACTGTTGTTGATATAAAAGATAATTGATCTTGCACTAATATTTCTCTTTTATAATTAGTCAGTTGTTTTGGGTGACGCACTGCCAAGAGCTCTAAAATACGTATTCCAATGCGATGTCCTATTAATGCAAGCCTTGTAAAATAAACAAAAAATTAATCACTAATCAAAAATAAAACAAACCTTTTTTCAAGATCCTGGATATCTGCCACTCTATTTTGTGTGTATGTTATAAGCTCAGAAAATAAAAAGGAAAACGCATTTAATGATACCTTTGTAAATTTAAGGGTTAATTAATATTGTCAATAAATACCTCTTGTCCTCTAATACGATTAATAGTCTTATCAAGTATTAACCCTCTTTTCTGTTGAGATGGTTTATTTTGGACTGGAGAAGATAATGAAGAGCGAGCTTGAGTAGGAGATAATAAAAAGTTCCCTAAGGTGCTTGGGGTACCAGAATTACGGCGAACGGACATTTTCAAGTAAGCTAGTAAAATTTCAAAAGTTAAACTAGTAAAGTTGTAAGCTATGCCGTCATAAATCTAGGATTAAATATTTAACTTTTTTATTGATTTTCTATGATCACAACAACAAACGATGAAAAGATTCAGCTTAAGAGTATAAATTTAACTCACAACATTAACAAACCAAGGTTTTTAATAGCTCAGTTATTATATTTTATATTAAATCCTCAGTATTTTTTAATTAAAAGTTAGTAATAAATTTGGCACTTTCAGAGTATCTTGCACTAATCGATATTACTCAGCCTAATGGGCTACAAACAGCTATAATAGAAATAATAAATAGCAAAAAATAACCATTAATAAAAAATGTCTCAATCTCTAAAAATGATAGTCACTTCACTAATAGCATTGAATAAGATAAATCTCGCCGAATGGGGATCTAAAGACAAAATTGAAGCTTTGATTTCGGTTCCAACAAGAGAGATGGTAAAACAATTACTTGGAATAAAAATATTCTAGAAGAACAATTCGATTCTAAAGCTATTCAGGCTTTATTTAAAAATAAGTTAACTGAAGTTGCTAAAATAGAATTATTAAAGACAGCAGTTCCCAAAGTTTTAATAGTAGCATCTAGTATCATTTCAGAGATTATTGAAAAAAAAAACTGGTTTTCTTTAGATAGATTAAACACAGTGATATTAGCAGATCAAATGCTTATTCTGATGAATAGATTTGCGCTTTCAGCAAAAGTAAAGAACAAAGAAAAACATTATACCCCTTGCCGACTAATTTTAAATCAACTCGCTAATAAGTTGAATAATCTGAAACTTGTTGTGATAGTAACAAATTTATATTTGAAACTATGTGAATATTTTAAAAGTAATTGAATATTGAATCCTTGGTTTATGAATAGCGTTCAGAGAGTTGTGAGCAAAATGCCTTTCAATCTAAGTCATTACTACTGTTTATTAATTAATTAAAATTAATATATATATGGCAGCAACTTATGAACCAACTGAATTGTTAGGTTTACTAAACTAACAAGATAAGAAAGAAATTAGTTTAGATTTGATATTAGATGTAATTAATGCTACTATAAATCTGGATTTAATGACAAAATATATAATTTTTAACTATCAAATTACATCAACAAAGGTTTGAGCTATCTGAAAATAATAAATTATGAAGCTACAAATTTAAAGTAATACTATAGCAATGATAAATTTCAGAATAATCGAAGCACTATTAATAAACCTTAATAGTAGTGACAAATTCTAATGAAGCTAGAGGTTTGAATATTTCCGACTTGGAGGCAGTATTTGTGTTAAGTTTGGTAAATTCAGTAGCTGATTATTTCATATAAACTGAAAGATGCAATAGTTTAAATTCCAAATTTGAAGGAAAGGTAAATACGTTAGATGAAAAAATGAAAACGAACCTAAAAAGCAAATTAATTTCTTGGCTACTTAAGCATAGAAATTAAAAAATACAGCAACATTGAGGAATAAGCTGTGGGTGAAACTGAATAGCAAAGTAATCGAAATAAAATATTTATTATCGAAACATATATCTTACTTTTTTTCATAAATCTGATTGTCTTTAGCTTAAACTATAAAATTCTTAATTATTTCCAGAATTTGATGATTTTAGACATTAAGCAGAACTAAGCCTTATAGTATTTTCCTAGATAATAAATCAATAAATTTCTACAGAGGCATAATTAAATTCTTGCTAACCCTTTTATTAAGTAGAAACCAATTGTTGGGCTTCTCTTCGGGCAGCATCTTGTAGTAAATTAGTGTCTACATCTGAACTGTTCAGTTGGACATATCGAACTACTGAACCACGGATAAAGCTTGTTTTTAGTGCAATCTAAAACATGCTTTTAGTCTTTTTTTGGATAAAATCTTACCATATGCGGATATTTATGTTCTTCTAAAGCTTTAACTTGATCTAATTTTAAGTTGAGAAATTGATCAACTGAAACGAGGATGCCGGAGATTGATAAATCGTTTTTAAGCTCAACAACAACAGGTTTTCCAACCAAAGTTTTAAAAAATGAGTAGAATAACTAGCAAATATATAATTAATTTAGCTTGTGACAATAAGCTTACCATTTTGTATTTTTTTATTTAGTGAAAAAGTTAATTTTTAAGTTTCTAAGTTGAGCCTAAACATTGTAAAAAGCATTTATTATTGGTTCTGTAGGAATATAAAGTTAAAATAAATTCATAATAGTCTTAAAATATTTAGGTATTACATACAAGTAGAAACATGGAAGTAGAGCAAAAAAAGGTACACTGAAAAATTTATTGGAATGCTCTATTTTTATATTTTATTAAATATTTTAATATATATAGATACCTTTATTAATGGATTAATTAATTTACTCTTCGAACCTGGTGTGAACTCACAATTAAAACTTGCCATGAATATTAGTTATGCAACACTAATATTATGTTTAACCTTGTTAATATTTATCAGCAATTTTAACATCCATAACATTAATCTACTAATTATTTGTTTAATGTTGTATGGATCAGTACATTGGTAACTTTTCTCAAAAAACATTTATTTATAAATTGTATTAGGGTATTGTATGAATTGAAGTGTATGCAACCAGAAAAAACAAAAGAACCGGAAAATGAAGTAAAAAAAACAAAACGCACTAAAAAGATTCGATAAATAAAAAGCAGTGCTATATATTTGACCATAAATCAAATACTTGGAAATGAAAAACGTTTTATAAATTCTAGTTATCTTTTGTTATTGTGCCGGAATCATCAATCTCTTCCTTAGTGTTTTGATTCAAAATACCCTGACCAAATTGCTTACGCTGAAATTTTGATAGGGTTTTCAAATTTGTTGGTATCGTAATTCCAACCGAATCCAAATTTGCCAACCTTTTTGGAACAAGACCACAAGCTCCTAAAACTTGAGTCCTTAGTTGTGAAATGCCAAATCTCTTCTGAATGGATGCTACAAAAGTTAAATAATTTTCTTTTAAACACAGACCGTTCTGGAAAAGATAATCCGCTAAAGGAGATGTTTTAGGGTCTAAAAAGTTGGGAGTCCACAATTCAGGCCAACTTATCTGTTTTTGTTATAATAATTTGATAAGGAACTTTTAGGACCTCTAATTTATCAACCATCAATTTGTCGTAAACTTTGAATCCGCGTTTAGATTCAATTAATAGATCTACCAATTTTAATCTTCGGATTGGAGAATTATAGTTACTAAGATAATTTTCTACTGCCTGTCCTCATTCTGCTCTACTTTTATACCCATAACCAGGCATATCTACAACAACTAATCTACCACCTACCTGGAATAAATTCAATGTTTTGGTGTGCCCTTTTCTCAATTAGTATAAATAAACAAAGATAAATTACTGGTTTTTTATAAGTTTTAGCTAAGCCTTTTGAATTTAACAAAGCATTTATAAGAGTACTTTTTCCAGCGTTTAATACGCCTAAGAAAGCTACCTCTGGTAATTTTAGCTTGTTAGGCCAAGAATCTTTTTCAAAATCATTTACTGAACTCAAAAATTGAGCAGGTTTATCTAAAATCTGATTTGCATGAGATATTAAATCTGGATGCGGTATAGATGCTAACGAAAGCATTTTGTAGGTTGTGCTTATAATGTTTGATAAATTTCGGATCTTCCCAGATCCAGGTGTTTGATATTCTAAATATTAACATTTAAAATGTTATTTGCTATCACAGGTTTACAATCATTTTTATAGTTGTTAATTGGTATAGCTGTTTTGCCATTGAACTTAGTGAATTTAACTTTGTAAGTTAGGCAAATAAGGTTATTTAGTCTAATACAGTTCATTTTTACAATAAAATATATTTTTAGAAATTTAGTTTAGTTTTCTACTAGTTTTTGGCAATTTAAAAAATTAATTTTTCAAATAACAATTAAAAAGGAAAAACAAGCAAACATTGCATTTTTTTAGGTTCTTGAAAGTCAGGTGATTCCTAACCCAAGTGATTAGTTATTCAAAGTAATAAAGGTAGATATAAACCAGCAGCAGGGCTGGACTAACAAGGGGAGGGTTATAGGAAGTGGAGGAGGTAAAACTATTAAATAAAGGAAATAATGGTAAAGAGAATACAAATATAAAAATAGTTACTAAAAAAGCAGACAGCTAATAAAGACAGTATAGACTGGAGTCATTTAAGATAGATGTAATCAGAGCTGTAGTTGCAGACATATGTTTAGTTTAGTAGTAAATAGAATGTATAAATAGATGTAATTCTTTATACTAAAAATATATAAATTATAAATACTAACTTAAATTATTATCTAAACTTTGCATTTTATAACTAAATCTCACTTTAAGGTTTTAGAAGCTTAACATTAAAAACTCTGCAATTTAAGCCTAACTAAGTTAACTTTAACTATAAATTAAAAATTAAGTTTTAAAATATTTATTTTATTTTTATAAATTAGATAAACTAATTTATATATATATTATTAATATATATATTAATAAGTAGTTTTAAAAAATTAAAAAATAGAAAGTAGTATTATATTTGATAGCTGTTAAAAATATTTTTAATAAATAAAGCTAAAATATTTTAACTATAATTTTTATAAAAATAAAAATAAAATAAAAAGCTAAAATACTTAGTATTACTTTTACTAAAATTAAAAAAATAATAAAAGTAAAACTTAAGTTTTATAAATAAATAAAAATAATAAAAACTTATAAAAATAAAAAATAAAGTATGTTTAATAGTATTGTAAAATTAAATATATAATTACTTAGTTTTATTTATTTTGAAAAAATTTAAAAATAATTATTTAATTAAATAAGTTTATTTGTTAATATATAAATTTATTAAAATATATTTAATTTTAATATAAATAAATAACTAAAATTTTTATAATATATTAATAAATAATAAGTTTATATTTGCATAAATATAAAACTGCTTTTATATTACTAATATTATTTATATATCCCTTTTTAAAATATTTGGTTTTACTTTTTAAACTTTGAAAAATGTTATTATCTACTTTTTAAAAGCTATACAATATTATAAAAATTAATTTTTCTACTATTAAACTTAATTTAAAATTTAAAAAAAATTACTTTAATTACTATTTTCAGTTTTAGTATTAGATTTTAAACTTTATAATATACTAAATAATAAATTAAAATTAAAATTAAAAAAAGCTACTACAAATACATATATTATCTAAAGTATATAATATTAATAAAATTCTAAATATTAATAAATTATTAGTTAATATAATAATTAAATTTATTTACATTAATGTAAAGATAAAATAGATAATAAATTTATAAATTATTTTTTTAAAACTATAGAGAAAACATCTTCTATTACCTTTATAAGAAATTATAGAGTAGGCTTAGCCTATGATACATAGCTCTAATTTGGTAAACTATATAGTAACAACTGGAGTTTTGAATATAATTCTTTATTTAAGTATGTAAGCAATGGTTGAGGTCATTCTTTTCCTTTAAGTTAATAGCATACCTTTGTTAAGCAAATTGCCAAGCTTTTTTAAAGCCTAGAGGTCCAGTTCTGACTTTATTAATATTATTAATAAGTGCTATTTTTAGATTTCCTAGTTCAAACTTTGAAAATACTTCAGAAACGTTTGGAATTTAGTCACACTCAAATCAAAGATAAAAGAAAAAATTGAATTTTAAATTTATTCCACCAATTGTAGAGAAAATTGTAATTGGTTTCTAAAATTATACCGATTATTTAATAAAAAAAGCAAGTTTATGGCAAATTTGGTTAGCTATTCTATACTTAAGACCTATTCTATACCTATCTCTAACGACTTTGTTAATATAACCAACATCTCTTCTTTGCTGTAAATTCAATAATTACAATTAAAAATTAGATATCCAACTTAGTACTTAGAATCGTAGTCTACTATTTTATCTACTATGAAAATTAAAATTCACTTTTTTTTACTTATCGTGCTTGTAATATTCATCTCTGTCTGTTTGGGTGCGGATCAAACTACAACTAAATCGGATACACCTGAATCTAAAACCAGTGAGCATACTACTAACGAAACTAAAACGACACCAACAAAGAAGGAATCAAAACCTGAGCCCTCCCCTACACCAAAGCCAGAAACAAAACCTAAAGACGATCCAAAGGAAGATGTCAAAGAAAAGGAAAGTATTAAAGAAAAGGAAGTTACCAAAGAAAAAGAAGGTGCTGTTTTAGTGACTGAAACCTCGTATGAAACAGTAGACTCAACTCCAACAAGTAAACCCGGAAAACCGAAATCAAGTAATTCAAACTCATCTTCAAACCCAAATCTCCCTGCTATATTAGGTGGTAGTATCGGAGGAGGTGTTGTCGTTTTGCTGTTAATCGGTTTCATCGTTTACAAAGTTAGGCAATCTAACCGCAGATGGGAAGATGATGAATACCTTAAAACATCTTCAAATCCTTTTAAATCTACATTAGAGCAATACCATTCTAATCATTAATAGGACAACTAAACTTAAAAAGTTACTATAACAAACCCACTTTAATACTATAAATGTAATATAAGTATGCTAATACAACCCCTTAAAATAAGTTTTTTTTATTAATATATTACAATTTTTTAATTTTGTTATATATAGTATTGCTATCCATTATTTTTATTTTAAAATACTATATTAATTAACATTATAATTAAATTTCAATTATTTAAATATAAAAATTATATATTGATATTTAAATTTTTAACTATAATTCTTAAAGTGATAATATAGCTTTTTGTGTATTTATATAGCTATTTAATCAGAAAGTATAAGTTTGATATTTTATATAGCTGTTCTATTTTTTGCTTTTCCAATTTTTTCTCCTCTAAAGCAGAGTGTCATAATATGATATATACTACAAACTATCTTTAATTTTATTCTATATAATTATACTATTATTTATTATTAACTATTAATGAGGTAATATCAAAACATAATTATGGAATATTACTTATATTATAAGAAATACTATAACTATTTCAAAAATGATACCTTATTTTCCAATTATTAATCATTAACAAATTAATTAGTAATTATAATAATTACCAATTTATAGTTAAGAATTAGATATATAAGATATCTATCTTTTTTTATTTTTCAATTATTTTTACTATACTATTAATAGTTCTAAATATCCCAGTTGAAGTAGGAGAGGAAATAAGCTGTACTTATTTATAAATAGAAAAAAAGATCTATATTGTAGAAATAAGAGTGAATCCAGAAATAAAAGGAGTAAAAAAAGACATTATATTATATTTTACTTTAAAAAATCTAATATAATATCTTTCTTTGCTTATTTTTTTTTCTACTCTAACTAGGATACTTAGAACTATTGATACAAAACTTTAATATCTTTTTTTAGCTATCTAATTTCAATATAACTTTTTAAAAAGAAAATAGTTTATAATAAGTATTTTTCTTTTATATTATTTAATTTACTGAATATAATACTTAAGATATTAGTTTTTATTATAATGTACTATGCTTTTAGAATAATTTAATTTATAAAAACATATAATTTTAATAAGTATTTAAGAAAACAATTATAAAATAATTAGTTAGCTAAGTATATTAACACTTTTTATTTTTTTATAATATAAATATTATATTAATTATTTAATAATAACTATATTATTATTTTAAATAATTTAAATATTATATTCTAAGTTTATTTATAATAATTTTAAAAGTATTATAATTTAGTAATTTATATATTTAATATTTTTAGCATTTTACTTTATTTAATATTTAATTATACTTTATTTATATTTAATTTAAATAAACTATAATTAATATATAAATATATTATTATTAGTTTAAACTTTTATACTTAAACTAAATTTTTATTTATTTAAAAATAATATATTAAAATACATAAACTTAATAAAGTATATAAATAGAAAATCTATTACTTAAAATTAGCTGCTTTTAATTTTAAAAATTTAATAAAATAAATATAATTTATTTAGTAATATATATAATATAAAAACTATTAATATATTTTACTAAAAGTTAAAAAAAAATTAAAAAAGAAATAATATTAATAAAAGTATACTTATCATAATATAAACTTAAATATTTATTATTTAAATTTTATAAAATGTTATCATTTTATTATTATTATAAGTAGAGCTAAAATAATAATTTTTACTTTAAAAGTTATTTTATTTAAACTTTTTAACTATATAATTATTTTATTATTTATATAAGCTTATATTCTCTTTTTAGATAATTTATTAATAACTTAATATATTTTTAAAGTAATATTTACTATAAGCTTACTTATTTAAAAAAGCTAAAATAAATTACTTAAAACTTTTATAAGTAAGCTATTAAGTATACTATAAAAAAACCTTTTTTACTTTAAATAAACTTTCATTCAGCTTATTTTTATATTATAATATAGTATATTTTAAGATTTTAAAGCATAATTAAGTTAAAATAAATATTTTAACTTAACTATATAATAAGATTTATATATTTGCCTTAAAATTAAGCTTATATATTAATTAAAATACTTATTTTTTATTTAATTTTATAGTAATTAAAATGCTTATTTTTAATTTAAAAATATAATAAAGCTAACAAGCTTACTAATTAATTAAGTATTAATAAAATATAATATTTAGTAAATTTTATTAAAAGTTATTATGTTTAAATATAACTAAAATTATATTTTTTTATCAAATATTTATTTTTTTTCTATCTATTATCCTTATTTTTCTAAATATATTACTATAATAACATTATAAATATATATATAATTTTAATAAAATATTATTATAATATAAAATAAATATATCATAAAAAACTTTAAAATTTTTTTTATAGTTTAAAAAAAAGTAAATAGCTTATTTTATACTTAATAAATAGATATAGCAGTATAAAAATAAGTTATTAATTATAAAAATTAAATAGTTATTAAGCTATTTAAAATAATAAATATTAACTTATATTAATTAAACAACTTTAAATTAACTTTTAAAGTTATATTTTAAAATAAAAAAACTATTTAATATATTAAAAATAAAGCTTTAAATATATAAAATACTAATATTAAGCTTTATAACTAATTTTAATATAATAATACTATATATGTTAAATTTTAATTTTGATAAAAATGCTTAAAAATTACAAAAAAAATTTTTCTAAAATTACACTTTATTTTTTAAAATATTTTTAAGAGAAAAAAATACTATTAATTTATAAAAATATATTAAATATACTTTTTTATATAATAAAAAAGTAAATTTAAACTTATAAATAGCTATTATAATTAAATTTAACTGTACTTTTAAATTTATAATAATTAAAAGTTTTAATACTAATAGAAATAAAATAGTTAAAATATTAATAGTTAATCTTATAACTACTATAATTAAGTAAATAAAAATAATTTTATAAAAGCTAAAAAAATAAATAAATAAATATTGATAATATAAAATATAAAAAACTACTTTAATAATTAAGTATATTAAATTAATATATAATATACTTAGTATTAAAAATATTATTCTGCTTTAATAAAAATTAAAATTAAATAAATAAATAAAATCAAATTAATTTTAATAGTAAAAAAAAGATTAATAAAAGAAAATAAGATTAAAAAAATAAAAAAATTAATAAAGCTAAAGCTATTATATTAATATTAATTGCTTTTATAGGTTATATACTACTAATTTTAAAATTTAGCTTTTTTTATTATAATGTTACTAATTAAAAAAATATTTGTTTAAATTTTTTAATAAAACTACAAATAATAAAAGTAGTTATTATAATAGCTATATAGTTTTAATAAAATAGTTAAATTTCAAAACTTTTAGAAATTAAAAAGATATATTAATATAAATATACTTTTTTTTAAATTTAATATAATATTTATATTTATATTATAAATTAGCAATTTTAATGTAAATATACTACTATATAATAGTTATTAAAATTTTGTTAATATTATATAGTTTATATAAGAATTATTTTTAGTATTTTTAAGTATTATATATATTTTTTAAATCAATAGTTAAATTTTCTACTTTTTTGTTTTTTACTTAAAAATTAATCTTTTAAAGTTTAATGCTAAAGTATTTTAATTAAAATAAATACTAACTTTTAATATAGTTATACTTATTAAAAAATTTAAAAAATATTAATTTTCTAAAATGGCAGAAAAATAGTGTTTAAAAATGTTTTAAAAAAAGGAAATAAAATAAATTGTATAGAAAAATTAAGAAAAAAACAGTAAAAAAACCTATTAATCTATTTATTATTACTGCTAAGACTATTAATGGAATAGTTGTTGCTAATAAAATAAAATTTTATAAATTTAATTAACCTAAACTCAAAATTTAGAGCTTAAATATTTGGAATTATTAATTTAAAAAATATATTTTAAATAACATACTATGTTTGGATTTCTATTATAATTAGATATTTATAATTAATATATTATAATAACCTATCTAATATAATGTTATTAAAATAAATAAGTGATATTTTCAAAAAAATCTTTAAGTTAAAAATAATTCTAATTTTATCTTTAGTTTTATAATTATTTATTTTATATAAATTGATAATTTTTAAATAAATAAATAAGTTTTTATAAAATGGTAGTTAGTATATTCTGATTTAAATTTAAACAATTTTATATTTGTTATATTCATTAGTTTATAAACGTTTGTAAATTAACTTAAATTTAAAAAATAAAGATTTAAAATCTATAAATTAACTAAAAAAGTAAATTTACTTTCATTTAAAATTAAATAGTAAGTTAAGAAGTAAAAATAATAATTTTTAAACTTTAATCAGATAATTTTACGTTATAAAATTTACAATTTGAGCAATAAATTTTAAGTTAAAAGGTCAAATATTTAACAAACACTAGCTTTTATAAAGTTTTATAGTTAGATTTAGTATAAAAAGCTAAATAATAAACCGAAATATTATCTGGCTCCTTAGTAACTTAAAACTCTTGCTCTTATATAAATATTTAACCCCTTTGCAAATTTATTTACCTTTCATTAGCCTATTTCAAAAGTACTTACCCACTTTGCTATATAAAATTTCATATATAAGAACAGTTTATTAATTAATGGAATTATTTTTTTTTGTTCTTAATTATAATTTCCATTTTTATTGATGTAACTTAATGGAAAATCGGATTAAGGCGGTTTATTAAACGGAATAGACGGGATTTCTATTTTATTTGATCCAAAATTAAACGTCTTGTGAGATGATTTTATTAGAATTAGTTTGATATACTATTTTATGCATGCTTATACTTGTGCGGGAATTTGCGTATGTATTATGAATTGCCTGTAAAACATTTAAATTTTAGGAAAATAAAAATAAAGATCAATTTCATTTCTACTTTTTATAACAATGAACAACCAGAAGGAGCTTGGAAGTGTATGTCAATCATGTACAAAAGAATTTGGTGGTACAGCAATGATTCGAAAATTTCAATGTTTTCAGTGCTCCCATTATATTTGCGAAGATTGTACGGGACATATATTTGTAGAACCAACATCATTTACTACTTTTTCTATAACTGGAGTTACTAACAACCGACCTTGTTTCAAGTGTTCAGCTTTAATAATCAGTAAGTTAACAAACTTTTACTTGTTCTAACGAGATTAAGTTCCTAGGCTAGAATACAAAGATATTTTAAATGTTGATGTTAAATTATTAATAGAGGTCGGTAAATGTCATACAAATGAAGAGGAGCAGGAACTTCTTTTTTCTGGAAACCTTACTTTCAAGAATGATATTTTTGATTTCATATATAAAAGTTGTCAAAGTATTAGTCAAAATTCTTTCGACATTTATAAAAAAAACTGGTATACGAAAATATCATTAAAATATCTAGATGAAATTTTAGATATTATCGATATATATTTAAAAAAGGTGTCCAATCATATCCCTTACCTAACAATTGAAACCATTGAGGCTCACTCAGAACAAGATTTAGAAATAATGGTTCAAAGTGATAGGTCGTTAAGAAATAAGCCATCCAGTTCTACCATATCAAGTAATCTTATTTAAATTAATTTTATATTAAACCATTTAGTCCAAAAATCTGATTCAGTAAAATCGGATGAGTTAGCTTTAAAATATAAAGATTTATACGAAAATATAAGGCTTGATGAGCCGCTGGATATATCGTACGAATCAACTACAGCCGAAAGTACCGATTTGAGTGATTGTAATGATAAAAGGATTAGATCTAGCACATTTACTCCTAGGAAGGAATCTAATTCTAATCTAAAACAGAGAATGCTTAAAGGATTATCAGAAAACTTTATTTTGCGCAAAACCAACATCTTTTCGGTTCCTAGGTTTTAAATTTAAAAATATTGAAACTTAAATCCTTTAAGTTGAGGATTTAGCATTGTTAGTTTGAATTAGAAGCATAGTATAATAAATTAATTTAAAATTTAAATATTTATATTATTTTTTACTAAAATTAATTATTTTAAACTATTAAGTTAATATTTTTTAAAACAATAAATTTTATTGGGTTGAAAAGTTATGTAGCTTTAGTAAGGAAATTAATTGTGTACTGTTGTTTTAAAAACTTTAACCAGAATATGCTCCCTAACCCAGTCAAAGGTTGTAGTTTTTTTTTCAAAGGGTAGAATATACTATTTAAAAGCCCTTTTCTGGAGCTAAATTGATGACTTACAACTGCAAAAAAAGTTTAAAATTTTAAATATGTAAATTTAGCTATTAATAGAAAATAAAAAATATTGATTATATAGTAAAAACTAGATACAAAGAAGTATATATAGTAATAAATACAGTAAACTTTGATAATAATTAAAATGAAAGTAGATATTAATTTAGCTATTAAAATGATATATATATGTAATAAAATATATTTAATAGATAAATAGAAAATTAGCTGATTCCAGTTTAAAAAAATTAATAAAAATATATATTAAATTTTATTAAGTAGTTAAGTTAAAGTTAAATATTTTAGCTAAATTATACTTTAAGATTTCAAAAATATACTAAAAAGAAATATAAAAATAAAATATAGAAAAGTTTATTTTAACAATTTTTAAATAAATAAACTTCATTAATTAAATCTTAATTATATAAAAGTATTATATATTTAATATTATTTTTTTACTAGATAAGAAAAACAAAATATAATTTTTTAATTTTTTTAAATTAGATTAAAATTTAAAAAAAATATAATTTTTATATAGTAAAGTTATATGTTAAAATAGCTTAGTAATTTTTTAAAATTAAAAAAAAACTAATTAAGTAAATTTACATTTTTATAGTTTTATTATTAATATTTTAATTTTAATTTTTTTAATATATTAGATACTAATATTTATATTTTTTAAATATAGTCTAAAAGTTAACTTTAAAACTATTAAATTAATATAAGTTATAATTTACTATATATTTAAATTTATAATTTTAATTAAATAAATAATATATTTTTTATTTTTATAGCTATATTATAAAAATTTTATACTTATTAAATATATATTTTAATATATAGCTTTATTATATAAATTTAGATAACATTATTTAAATAGTTAGTATACTTTTATTATATAGTATTATAAAATATATTTTTAACTTAAAAGCTTTACTTTTAAGCTATACTAACTATTTTTTTAATTAAAATAATACTTTAAATAAAAGGATAAAGCTTATATATATTTATAAAATTTAAAAACTATATAAATCTATTTATATTTAAAAATTATAAAAAAATAAAAGTATAACTTTGTAATATTATTTTACTATATTTAGTAAAATTAATAAACTTTTAAAATAGCTTTAAATAATTTTTAATATATTTAAATTAATTTTATATAGTATAAATAAATAAGCTAAGTTAATATTTTAGCTATTTTAAAATTAAAAGTAATTTATTTTATATTTAATATTTATTTAAATTTATTATAAAATAATATAATTTTTTGATATATATCTAATTATACTAATTTTTATAATTATTAACTTATTTTTTACTGTTATAACTTTATAATAAATATAATATTAGCAATATTATTCTTTTTTTAAATAATTATATAATAAATTTTTGGTTTTTTTTACTATATATATATTAATATATAAAATTTTAAAAGTATATATTTATTATATAGTAGTAAATATACTTTTTATATAACTTTAAATCTTATTAGCATATTTGTTTAATATATTAATTAATTTACTTTTAATATATATTTTATAAATAAAAATAATTTTTTAAATATAAATATAATATAATTTAAATTTATTTATAGTATTAATAAGTATAACATCTAAATATATAATAGATATATTGTTTTTTTTACTATTATAGGCATTACTTTTATATAGTAATTATAAAATATTTAAGCTTTTGAAAAAAGTTATATTTTAGGCTAAATTATTAAAACATATTAAAGCTATACTAAAATAATACCTAAAACTAAAAAGGAGATAGAGTATTTTGCAGTATAAATAAGCTAAAAAAATAATTAATAATTAAATAAATGAAATTACTGACTACTAAAATAAAATAGCAAATAAAATATTTATTTATCTAGCAATATCCTTTAAATATATTTTTAAATAAAATTTTATACAATAAAGTTTATTATAGTTTAATGATTTTTTAGTCATTTTTTAGCAATAAACTTATTTTTATAGTATTTTAAAAGCTGTAAAAAGAAAAATAATTTAAAATAAGTGTTATTAAAGTTAGTCTATTTTTAGTTATCTCTTCTAACTAGTTATTTTAACTAATTTTTACTATATTTAATTGAATTTATATTTACTTAACTTACTTGTAAAGTTTATTAAGTAAACTATCTTATTATTAAGTAAATAATATAAGATAAATAATTTTTTTGAGTATTTCTAGCCTTTTTAAAGCAAATTACTTAGGCACAATTCTTTTATAACAACCACTTTATATAAGTTTTCTTTCTATATATTTAAACTAATATTTTTTGTAGTTATAGTTATTTATTTTATTTTTAATTTAATTTTTGAAAATAGTTTTATAATTGAAAAGAGGAGTACTAGCTTTATAGTAGCCTGATACAATAGTGGAGTTTAAATAAAATTTCATTTTAAAATCCATTATAAAATAGCAATTTATTTATAGCTATAAATTTTTAGTTAGTATTAATAGAGAAATATTGATGCAAATTAATTAAAACCTTTAAGCATAAAAACCAGTTTACTGATTAGAATATAATAAAATAAAATGCTATTTATTTATCAAAATAGCAACAATAACAGTTAAATAAAAGTTATATTTTGGAATTTTTATTTATATTTTTAAAAGTGTGTGGAAATATGAATATTAAATTTTATTTTATAAAGTGAAGCCATTTTCACAAAAAATACTTAAAATGAATCGGTCAATAATTTAAAGCAATAAACCACCAAACAAAGCACCAGCTACAGTTATCATAGATACAGATAACGAACCAGCAGATGATGCACCAGAACCTCCACCTTCTTTAATATCAGTCTTAATATTGGCACACTCATCGATATTACCACCAGCACTCTTCTGTAGCTCGCCAGTATCTTTACAACCATCGGCCTGTTTACCCGATTTAACGTAAGCGGCATTTAAAGCCCATGAAAGTTGCTGGTTAGGTAAACATCCAGAGAATGCACCGTAGACTCCATTTTCAGCGTCTACCGATAAATACTTCTTACAATCAGCACCATTGGAGCAAAGATAGCTGAACAGCTTACCAATTTCGTTACCAGACATCTTGCTTACTTTAGAACTGGCTTTACATTCCAACTTGGACACCATACACTCACAAGCTTTGGAAGATGGAGTAGGAGGAAGCTTTTTGTTGGATTTCCAGTCATCGCCAGTAGCAGGACACTCGCTAGCTTTATCTGAAGGTGCTGTATAAGAGTTCATATTTATAAGCTCGGGTTTTACAGAAGCTAATGCATCTTTAAAATTTTTGTATTCGGGGGTACGCTTTGTAACTTTCTGAGATTGAGGATCAATATCTACAATACCATACTTATTTTCTTCGTAGGAATATTCATACATAATACCACCGTTAATAATATCTTTCATTTCTTTTTCATAAATAGATTGTAATTCTTGCTTGAAGGGTCGAGGCCTGTTAACAATACAGCCATATTCACTCAAAAATACTGGTACGGGATAATCCGTGAGTTCTTTGGCTAAATTTGGATATCCTGATTTCTCATAAGTTACATCACCGCACCAGGGATAGACGTTGACAGCATAGAAATCACCACGCTCTTCTTTCTCACCACAGTTAAAATAGTCAGCAATTTTTTGTCTAATATCGGTATCGTCATTATTTGCATATCCAACAGGAATCTTATGCTTTTTGGTTTTGATATAAGCCTTAATATCCCTTAAAGCTGCTTTAACAAAGGCGTTGGCATTAGTGTTGGTTTTGTCATTATTAACTTCATTACCAGCGAAGTAAAAAGCTACATTATCATATTTATCAAACATATCTACCGTTTGTTTGTAGTGGTTCAAAATATCTAAATTATATTGGGGATCATTACGGTTAACAGAGTATTTAGGCACGGGTAAATCCAAAGCTAAATATATACCGGCTGCTTCCAATTGTTTCATACAATCGTCATGATTCTTGTCCTGATCAATTTCGTAAACTCTAACTAAATTTAAACCTAAGTCCTTGAAATTCTCAATATCACGCTTGCAGTTATCGGGTTCGGACAATGGATCATGAACCTTCTTACCACCTTCACGTGGTTGCCATCCAATACCCTTAATAACGAACTGCTCACCACTACTCTTAAAAAACTTTGTACCTTTAATTATGATAGGGTCGAGGCAAGTAACACTTGCTAAGACTATTAGACTTAATAAACTCTTTTTCAACATGTTATGGTATCCTGGAAAAACTGAAATACTTTAAAAAAGTTGACTTTGAAAAAATGGTTATAAATATAGCTTCTCCATATTCAGTGGTAGTAAATCTCCAGATGTTGTTCCAGCATGACACCTTCCAACCGTAAATAGATTTCCAATAGCACTTTATGCTTCCTTTTTAGAACACCAGTGATTCGATTTGACACTTATTTTAGAATTTTATTTGGGGTTGTCGATCAAAACAAGGAAATTGATCTCCAATTTATAATTACACCCACCATTAAATTAAATTTTAATTGCTATTAATTCGATAAAAGTTCTAGATAATAAGGAAAATGGAGTGCATAATTTGTAGCCTTCTCTGCAAAGGTATGCAGTAACACAAGTAGTGTTATTTTAAATAACTGAAATTTATTTGTGATAACATTCTTAATCTGAAAGTATGTAATAAGTTTATAAGCCCCTGCAGCGGATTACTTTAGAAAATACGTTGGTACCATCAGCATTTCACTCAAAACTAATCTAACTTACAGCAGAATAGAGAATATACAACAGGGTAAAACTTGTAATAGCACTAAAAAAGAATAAAAAAGAAAAGTAAATAACTATTACTAGAAGGGATAGCATAAATTTCAATAATATAATAACTAGATTAAAACAAACTGTTAGTGAAGTATAAGTCTTAAGAAATAGATTTTTATTATACTATAATATATAACACAAATAATAGATATATTATAGTTTATTTGAAATATTTTTAAATATATAAGACAATATACCTACTTATAAAACACTTTAAAATTGTTTATATAGTATATTTATAATATAATTTAAATTATTATATATTCTCATTATTGCTTTAAATAAAGAGTTTAAAAACTATAGATAATTTTAATTATATAAATTATTGATATATAAAAAATTATTTTAAAAATTTTAACTAAAAATAGTATAGAATTTAGATTAATCAAATTTATTTTATAAGATTTAACTATATTTTTTTGCTTAAAATTTATTTATATATTAACTTTATTTTAAATAATTACATATATATTTTAGTTTTAAATATTGGCAGATTTTTTCAATTTTTAATTTTAGTAAAACCTTGTAAATAGTTTACAATTATTATATTTTTTAAGTTTGTTATATAATATTTTTATTCTTATTTCTTATTTAACTATTTTTATAATAAAATAATTTTTACTTAATATAATATTTAAAGCTTTTAGCTAAAAATATTCTAAATTAAATATAGTTATAAAAATTAAACTTTATTATAGTTAAAAAAGTAGTTAACTAACTATTTTAGTAATAATAATTTTTTATACTTTAAAAATAAGTAAAGCTATTTTTTTATATAATTATTTTATTTTACTTTTTAGATAAAATTTATTATTTAAAATTTAAAAGTTAACTTATATTACATATTAAATTTAATATAATTTAAATAATTAATATTAATAAATATAAAGTTAGTAATAACTATAAGGTTATTAAATACTTTTATAAAGACTAAAAATAATAAAAATATACTACTTTTATTTTTAAGCTTTTTTATAAATGAAAAATTTATAATTAAATAGTTTTTTTAATAAATATACTTATTAAAAAAATTAAAAGTAAGTAATAATAAAAATAAAACAAATTAAAAACTATATTTTTTTAAAGTAAATAGTTTTATTAAAATCTAAAATTTTATTTAAAGCTTAAAAATCAGTTTACTCAAATTTAAGTATAATAAAAAATTATAAATATTTTTAGCTTATTAAAAAATTTAAAATAAAATAAAAATATAGAAAAAAGTAATAAAATCTAAAATTACTATTATAAAATCTATATTAAAAATAATAAATTTATAATAAAGTATGTATTTATATTATAACTAAAAATTATTAATTTTATTTTTTAAATTTAGTTAATTAAATTATATTTGAAATATATTTTTATATTAAGATATACATTTTATATTAAATATTTAACTATAGTATAATAGGTGAAAGCAATTTAATATTTTTATAATATACTTTTTTATATTAGTTTAGTGATCTATTTTCTAGTTTAATAAACTTATCAAAAAATAGCATTTTAAAAAAATTATATTTTAAATACTAATAGGTTATTTTATTATATTTACTAGTTTTAGTATTGCTATTTATAAATTTATTTAATGTAAGGAATAAAATTAGCTAATTATAAATAGGCAATTGGCTACTTTTGAAAATAGCTGATTCCTATATAAAAAGCTTAATAAAATTTTAAAAACTTGATATAATTGGGTTTTAACTAAATAAATATATATTATTTATTTAGTATTACGTATATATAAAATTTTAAAACTTTCGGCATGTTTCACCAAAAGTTATATAAAAATTAAAATTTTTATAAGGTAAACAGTACTTTTGAAAGTACTGCACCTCTTTGAAATTTAGATATATCAAAACGTATCTAAAAATTTCAAAGAAAAAAAAAAAA